>JAKNSH010049768.1:0-10857 GCA_027790015.1 Cymbopogon flexuosus
CGACGCCTGTGGGCGCCGTGTTCCCTGTTGGGGGCGTCGTGGCCCCAGCATTTCCACGGGTGAAAACCCTGTCCTCTTGGACGAGCGACGGCGGCGTAATGGACGTCGTAACCTTCCTGAAGGCGTCGCTGTGGAATCGACCCGGTCCTGATGTCTCGTGGCAGGGCGTCTGGCCATGGTCGGAAGTCGGAGCTGCTCTTGCGTTAAGCTTGAGCTGGGCAACGATGACTGACTATGGCTTCCTGCTTCGGGAGCTCCGGTCTCTTGTTTGTTTGGGTCGTCGTGTACTCGGTTGTGTGTGTGGGTAGGCTTCGCCGTCGTGGCGTTTCACGCCACGGTGGCTGCCTTGTATATATTTCTGCTATCTGTTTATCAATCGAAGCAGGTAACACGAATCTTTCGAAAAAAAGAAACCAGACACTTGACACACAACGAGCCGCGCCGTGAGCCCGTGCGTGAGCGTGACGCCGTGAGCCCGTGCACCCCCACCGCAACCGCAACCGCAACGAGAGACGGAGAGAGTCCACGCTCCGAAGAAGCAACGGCGATACCCCGCGGACGAGCACAGCTGCACAGCAAACTAGCAGCGTCCTCGCCACTCGCCAGTTCCATCTCGTTCCCCAATCTTCTCTCCCCGATTCGATTCGAGTGATCCGCGCGCTCCAAATCGAAGAGGAAGGGAGTTGAGGAGAGGGGGCATGGATCAGGTGCTCAACAAGGTGGGGAGCTACTGGTTCAGCAAGAGGGCCAGCAAGGAAATCGACTCCATCGGCGATGACATCAGCGTAAGTGTCCGCCCGCCCGCCCGCCTACGTCTTCCTCCTCCTGCCTTGCGCGCCTCTTAGCAAGTCGATTCTTCACCTGCATTGCTTAGCCTCGTCGACGAACCGAGGCTCTGGATCTGGCCTCGTGGTTGTTGCGGATTCCTCCTTCCTCGCTAAGGAATTTGCGGCGCGGCGGTTAGGGATGTAGGATTTGGGTTACAATCAGGAGCGGGCTGCGGGAGCCCAACTTAATTTTGGAATGCTGTTCGCTTCAGCCCGGAGCTCAACTAGGAGCAGTTCCCACCCAATTCATCTTGCTTTTTTTAAGCGCGCGACTGCGGGCATGGATCAGAGGCACGCAATTAGATTTTGGGGCACGGCGTTTTTTTTTCTTTTTTGACAACAAGGGGCACGGCGTTAAATCTTCTCATGTGAAGTCTAGTCCTCGAATCTTGCCATTGTGGTTCCCATTTGTTGCGATGAGAATTGAAAGCTTAGTTTTTCCTGTAGGCAGTGTAGGTCTGAAGGAGCCCGGTCGATGAAGGTTTTCACCACTGCCTGGACCATTGACTAAACATTTTTTATTTTCTGTGTCATTTGCTGAGTCATGCCGTGGTGCCGTGCAGTTGGAACATCATCTGGCTCATCCTCTGCAGTGCCAAAGTCACCTTATTTCCTATGCTTTCCATGTTTCTGATATTGTGATAATGAGGACCTCCATGAGTGAATGGAGGACCTGGAGCAATGGAAGTCAGGTCATTGTGACCATAAATTCAAATGGGAGGAGGATTACACTGGATTTTACAAAGTTGGATTGGTCTTGGTCATCAGGGTGGTTTCTGCAGATTAGTAGTTGTACAGATTCCTTAGCAAAGCAACAGACTCGCTAATTGTATCTTGATGAAATGACACTGCTTACTATGCATGATGTATGTTAGGCCTTTGTGTTATCCTTGGCTTTAGTTGCTTATGCTTTACTTCTATTGGGCATAACTTGCATATGGCTTGTGTGCCTGGAGCATTTTTTTTTATACCTGAAGCATTTTGGAATCGAATTTCTATAATTACAGCTTCTACAGAACCTTAGTTTCTGGTTGGCCGTGTTCCCGATAGTCAGTTGTGCATGTTTTATAGATAACTGGGTGTGTGCGGTACTGCGGTATGTGTTTGAGTGGGGCTGTTCTTGGTTCACTCTTTTTTTTCACTCTTAATAAATTAACATGCAGCTCTCTTGCGTAGTTTGAAAAATAGACTAGAACTTCTATTCTTGATCATCTCTACATGTCATGGCTGTGCGCGCGGCATAGCTGTAACATACCTTTTCAAAAAGTAATTTTTGGTGAATTAATGTAGTTGGATCTGCGCGCAGAGCATAGCCATAACATACATTTTGAAAATGTAATTTTTGGTAGAATAATGTAGTTTGATATTATGCTCTGGGTATTGATATAAGTATACGTGTAAATATTTTTTGCTACCTGTGTTCCAAATTCTTCAGGTTGGATAGGTTAGCCAAGTTTGTATGATCTACTTCTGACATTGAAATGTTTACCATGACCCAGTCGATCTCAAGCAGCATTGGAGGGTCAGCCAAATGGATGGTGAACAAAATTAAAGGTACTGCATATATGTGTGTTTGTTCTTTATATCCTTCTAATAACAAAAGCGATGTGTAGCAATTAGCAAATAACCATACCTCTTGGTGTTTTGCATAGTGTGCTATTTTTACATACTTAAATGTTTCAGTTTCAGCATACTGGCAGTAAATGAGTCTGATGAAGTATATATGATATAATAAACAGACAAAATTTATACTTTGCTTTTCAACAACTGAATGTAGCCAAGTCATCTTATTTCCTCTGCTTTCCATGTTTGTCCTACAGGGAAAATGTCCACTTATTCTCCTTGACAGGTCCTGTACCTTTTTCATGCAATCTGAATGTGGGGTATTTATCTGTAACCACAACAACGTGCAAGGAGCTTAGTTGAATTGATAAAGAAACAAAAAAACATGACCATGCTAACATATTAAGTCATGTTAGTGTGCTCTAATTGGAACTGTTGTTTGCATAATTTTCTTGCTGAGGGGTCACTGAACATGTTCAACTTGTGGTAAATATTTTTGTTTGCTAAAGTGCCAAATTGCACAAATGTTAAGGTGAAATTACTCATGCATCGGAGGGCAACAGGTGAAATTTTATGATATCCACTGATCTGATTGAAGCATGTTCTGGTCACAGGGAAGATGCAGAAAGGGCTGCCAGACCTCCTCAAGGAATATGACATGCCAGCAGGGCTTTTCCCACGGGACGCAACTAACTATGAGTTCAATGAAGAGACAAAGAAACTGACGGTGTATATCCCGTCAGCCTGTGATGTTGGTTATAAGGACTCGTCAGTCCTGCGGTTCTTCACCTGTGTGACCGGCTACCTTGAGAAGGGGAAGTTTTCCGACATCGAGGGCATGAAGACGAAAGTGCTGGTCTGGACCAAGGTGACTACCATCAAGACTGAGGGACCAAAGGTCCATTTCACTGCCGGCGTGAAGAAGACTCGGAGCCGTGACGCGTATGAGGTCGTCAGAGATGGTATTACCATAGATAAGTTCTAGAGCATACCTGGCATGAAAAAATGTGATGTAATTATTCAGATATGCGTCTATCCTCCAAGTTGGTACACCAAAATTTATACAATCTTGTGTGCTAATTCTGCATTTATGTCTGAAAGCTTAATATGCTTGGTACTTCTCTTAAAAGATGTAGAGCTTAATGTGTGTTGATTAAATCAAAATGTTTTTTTTTGACAAGTTAAATCAAAATGTTAGAGCATGTGATAAATTGCAGTTGGTTCATCATTAGGAAATTGTATTGACATGAACTCTTAGAAAAAAATATGTTTTCTTTCAAGTGAAAGGGAAGCATGAAATTGTGGCATCTTAAGCTTCCAACTCTTGCCTACATCTCGACACTTCATTTTGTTTCTCTTGCTGTGGCTAAATCTGTTAAAACTCCTTTAACCTAAAACCAAAAATCTTACATAACTTTAAAAAACTGGACAAATTTGCTAATACTTTTCTAGGTCAAAAAATAAATTTGGTAACATAAGTAAGGGTTTTAAACCACGCAAAATATCTTCAAACCTTGAAAAAAAAATCGAGATATATTAGGATAAGATACACCCGAATAAAATATTTAGAGCATGTGAAATTGTCTTTGAAAGCTTTTAGAAATTGGATTTGAAATATCTTAAAAAAATCTCCCAAAATATTCTACTCCATGTCTAAACACAATTGTTGAAAACTTTTCACAACAAAAATATGAGATGCAATAATACTTGTTACATTCATTTCGCTGGCATCACATGTTTTTATTGTGGAAAGTTCTCAAAATTTCAATAAATAGTAATTAGAATGTGTTGACACTCAAAATTGTCCTAAGAAGGTCAAAGGCAATACGGGCAAATAATATACGTCCTGGAGGTGATTGAGGTCAAGTGGCATAGTCAAAAGATGGAAAGATCAAGTAGAAGGTGGCTTGACGTGTTATCACATTGCCTGAGTCGGCTAGGCCGCAGACCCGGTTGTAAAAAGATACCATGTTGAACTCTACGAGTGAAATAGGTCATAACACTCATATCTTCGTTTCAGATTTTATGCTTTTAACATTTATATTGTTACCTTTACTTTTGTATATACTCTTTTATCTGTATAGTATAATTAAATTGTTTACACATATCATTCTAAGTGTTTCTTGATTTTTTTTAATTTTTCTAGCAACAAGAAATGATTATTTCAAAAACCATCTCTGTAATTGAAATGTTTGTGCTTTTTATTTATTTCTTGGTCAAAATTTGTCATTCCAATATAACAATTCAATTATTCCTATATACTTTGAATTGTTTCTTGATATATGTTGGATTGTTCTAGTGATGAAACTTATCATATCAATAAACAAACTCATACAACGCTAGTTTTATTTCACAATTAATATGTCAATGTATGTAAATATTGCATAGTGTTGTGAAATGAAATGTTCCTTTTGGAGTTCCATTCGGTTTCCGACGCATGGAGATGAAACAAAACACTCTCAATGGATTTTCACTCAATTTCCAGTGCATTGGAAAACGATGCGTGGTATTAACTCATTAATACTTATGTCATGTTATTGTTTTTGCTTTCGTATTAACTCATTAAATAGAAATACAACTTTAAATGGAGAACGAAAGTGAAACCACGGTACACATATTGTGGGCAAATTTATTGAGACCGTAGCGAACACCGGATCAACCAATTTCACGAATGACACACAAACCATTCAACATCCTCCCTGTCCGTTTAGAAAACCGAAAGCTGACACGACGCAACGCATCCTGATTCCTGAAATCACAACGCTCACGCAGCTGCCATGGCGTAAATCGCAGCCGCGGCGAGCCCGAGCACAAGACCCGCCGGCCCCCGGAGCGACGCACCGCCACCAGATGGCAGGGAAGGCGTCGCCTTCGATCCGCCGCCCGACGAGGGCGACGACCCTGCACGCACGAAAGCAATGGCAGGATGAAGAAGTCAATTCATTGCAGCGAAAGCGAGAAATGAAGGCGAAACAACTTCGTCCATGGCGGCCGCTTACTCTACGTACCGTTGCACTGGCTGGCGGGTGGGGTCTGGACGTTGCAGGCGGCGGGGAGGCCGAGCGCGCGGGACCGGTCGATGGTGACGCCGCCGAGGGAGGAGGCGTCGCTGCCGAGGGCGGCGCACAGGCACTGCGGCTTGGACTGCACCACGCTCTTGAGCTGCGAGCAGCACGACGCGCTGGGCGCCGACGACGTGTCGTTTCCGCTGATGTAGTCCATGCACGGGGACAGGCTCACCAGCGTCGACGTGCAGTCGTCGCTGCTGCTGCCGCCGCCCGACTGCGCCGACGCCGCCGCCACCAGCAGCGCCACCGCGGCCGCGAACAGGAGCCAGAACGGCGCTGCCCTCGCTCGCGCGGCCATTTCAAAGCTACTTGGATTTGCTACTTTCTGAAACTGTGACGTGACCACCTAGCTTGCTAGGAAGTTCGCGGAACGGGTTTTCTTGGGTGATTTCTTAGTCTGTTGCCGCTGCTTTTTGCCGGTTTCGGGCTTTGTTCTGTGTGGGTTTTATAGGAGTGATCTGCGATGGAAATTGAGCGAGTTGGTAGATGCTGGTGAACTGCCGGTTCCTACTTTAACACGTAGAGGATTGAGTACTTAAGAAGAGAATGTGCTGCGAATTCGTTGTTCAGGCTGAAATTAGGTGTGGATCATTGGCGTGTTAGGTAATGCCAGCAACGGTACAAGTATGTTTATGAGCTTCGTTGCTTGTCATATTAATATACTACGAAGTATTTAGTTTAGGAAGCTTCTTGTGTCAATCTAGCAACTAGCAGCCTCACAGTGATCTCACGCATGGTATTCTACTGCAGCTGCAGCCATGGAGACCATAGACCGTGGACTTGGAAGTGGGAAGACGGAACCGACATGCAAAGATGCAATATTTCATCAATTCTTTTATTTTTCAAAAAAATATCCATATCAGAACGGGTACACATACAAGTGCAGACTCTCGTGTTCTTTCAGAACAATCTATTTACAAATTTGGGTTGTTGTGTCAGGAACAGTGATCAACACTATCGACAGAACAATTGCAGATTTGCACTGCAGTGCGCTACATGTTCTGAAATGGAGGCTAACAGTGACGTCAATTACAAATTATATACTTCTTATACAAACCGCCAAAACTGAATCTACACCTTGTTCTTTCTTTGCAGGGGCAATCTGCAACTTTATCTTTCTACAGAGGCCTTAAGAGCGGGTAATCTTCAAGAAGCTCTCGCTCTGACAATGTGTCATTCTCATTTTGTGGAGTCCATAGGACCTCGACTGCCTGTAAAGAAGATTAGCAGACATCAGACATCACTATTGTAGCATATGAATATGAACAGAATGATAGTAGTTGGTCTTGTTCATTTTTCGGTTTTATAAGAAAGTAGGCTAGCAAGATGTTAGATCTTTTAGCTCTTCTTTCCCTTTTTTTTTATTCTTTTTATTTTATTTTTTCCTTTATTTTTTAGAGTGAATTTGTGAGGCTCTTGTTGGTTTCATCTCTAAGTTCCACATCTTACTTGGACTAAATGCTTTGTAATCTAGCAAGATGTTACTGTCTTCGCCTCAAAGAAAATCTAGCAAGATGTTGCTTATCAAATATCAGTACAACACAACAATGATTTGCTACAATTTTAAATTTGCTGACTAGATCTGACAGCCTCATACAATAGAAATGGACTACATAACTGTTTTTGGATCAGACTGTATCAAAATATTGGAGCAAATACCATTTTACAGAGCTGTAGATACTAGATACTAGATGTTGGTGACAACCAGGCTGCTGTCAGTTACATCATTTTACAATCAGGCCACCTTTGGAACAAAGGGAATATGGAATAATCTAGAGGATTCAAATTCTAAATAAGAAATTTTTCTATAAACTCCTTTGGAACAAAGGATTGGATTCCTACAAATCCCATGAAATTACTATCCTATGAATGGCTTCTTTGATAGGAATTTTGGAGGAATTTAATCAATTGGTTAAATCTCATGGAAAGTTTTCTTTGTGTCACTCTCATCAAAATCCTGTGTTTTTGCTGTGCTCCATCCAAACGTTCAATCTTGCAGTTCCATGTGTTTTCTCAGTCCATAAGATTCAAAATATTAGGACATTCTATGTATATGTTTTTCCAATTCTTGTGTTTTTAGAAACCTGTGTTCCAAAGAGGTCCTCAACATGAATAATGGAATGACTCCTGAGTAGGGATGGTAGGACTAGAATTTAAACTTGATGTCATAACAACAGTGGAAAAAAAGCAAGAAATACCAGTATTTTGCTTGATGGTATGGCACCCATCTTTTGTAGAGCTGTCTTTAAGTCATTGCTGCTATTTATAACTGGCAGCTTGTGTACTCCCTCAGCAGCAACCAATATGGTTATCTGCAAATATCAAATAAAAAAAGGCTTAGATATAATGTGGGCACTGCTGTGCTGAGTGATACTAGCAAAACAGGTAATTAGAAATATTCTGACACACTAACCTACACAGTATACATGATGGAAATCATGCCCTCCACCCCACCCCACCCACCCATTACTAGAATATGAGTTTGTAAGCAGTGTTTTTCTAAGACAAAAATCTTAATTCTTGAATCACAATTGGCATCTGAACTCTTTATCAACAAAAAGATATTCATTGCATGCACATAAGATACTATATGGCAAGCCTGGTGTCATCTGTTACATACCACAATGTACTCATTGCTAAAACCACTTGACCTTTGGCTGCCTCCTTTATTCCTCTTGATGCTGTTCACATTCACAAGTGTCTCTTCATCAAACTTGCCCCTCTCTTCAATTGAAAGCTGATTGAAACGTTTCTCACCATCATCGATGCTTCGTTTCACATCCACCTTTTTAGAACAATAAACATGATAATAGGGATTGAAGTGAGAAATTTACTGAATTCCAAACTTCTATGACCCTGCCACTAAAGACACGATAAGGCGTTCATGTACGAAGTATTGATATGACTTACAACCTAAAAAGGATTTTATGACCATTTCATCACTGATGAAACGGGGAATGTAAATGAAAAGGTCGTTTTGCATTTCTCTAGGAGTTGTGCATAACATTACATTGCAGGACAAGTCATAGAGCTACATTTAGGTTCAAACAAGAAATAAACTGCAATCTGGTAAAAGCTAAAGAATACAAATTAAAGCAAATGGTGGGCTTACCGATGAGTAAGCTGAGATACAACAATCCGGATGCCGAAGTAATGCCAATGTTGTCTCTGTAGCACAGCATAACAACAACTAAACAATCAATGATTTCAAAGCAATAGCAGAATGGTCATAAGCTTCAAAGCAATGATAAATCTATACAGTTCATAATGTAATTACAATTTAAAGCAATATTAGAGATATAATCAAAATTGTTGATTTTGTATCAGATAACATGCATTCTAGCCTAGAATAGAGATCGTTAAAACGACGAAGCAGCACCGTGATGGACTACAGAGTTAGAAATTGTGTCCAGCAAAGTATGAAAGTGATCCTTACCACCAATAAGGGCGAACAAGGCTCATTGAAAAATGAAAGGAACCAAAACATATAAGAACAGAAGGCGAACATTAGGCACCTTGCTCCAACTAAAAGCAACACACCCCAATGAGACCCAATCCATCCAAAGTTAATCATGATGGTTATTCTCAACAACCACAGTGTTCCAAGTTCAGGTTTGCCCTTTTTGGCTCTGATGTGGCATGTAATGCATACTACTACTAGTTCATGGCGATTGGTGATAAAAATAGCTTTGCCAGCTACATCACCCAAACCCCGAAGCAGTAAAATCAAGCAGCATGTATATTTCTGTTTTACCTGTCAACACATAGCTCAACCCGGCAGGGGTAGATGTATCTGCTTTCTCAGCTATTTGATCAAGCTCCTTCTGAAATGATCGTGCCATGCCCAGCAAGCCAACCTACCAACAATGTTAACTTATTAGAATGTTAGTGGATGCCTATACATTGTTACTTAAATTGGATATGTACTACTAATAATGAAATCAATAGAAGTAAGCATGTCTTACTTTTGTACATCTAGGTACAATGTGCAAATAACATGATTTGAAAAGCCAACAATACCAAGCACTAATTACTTCATTAAGCCTAAATATATTTACCAGCTAAAATATACACGTAAGAAATCAGCTATTCACATCCAAAAAGTCACTGACATGGATTGTAGGCAACATATCCGGTGTACTAACCACAAGGCCCAGGCTCAGCTGCAATGCTATTTTAGAAATGGCTTAAACCAAGCATGTCAAAATGGTATAAGAAATGTAACAGCAGTAACATATGTACTACAACACTACCATTTTCTGCTAACCTATCAAGTGATTTTGGCAAGTGACCCGTGCAAATGTGAATGTAAAACCTACCTGAAGCTTGAGGACGGTGGTCTTCTCCGTCTCTGTGAGCACACTAGCACCGCCGGACGAGTCGGACAGGAACCCGGCGAGGTAGAGGAAAGCCGCGAAGCCAATGAGGGTGACGAGGAACCCCGACCCCCCGAAGCCGATGCCGAAGGCCGGGCCGACGGACACGAATGGCGAAGGCGAGTAGAATGGCGCGGCCCTGTACCCGCCGCCCCTGGGCGCCGGCGCGCTGTACCCGTAGGACCCGCGAGACGAGGAGGAGGAGCGCGAGAAGGCGGACCCGCCCACGCGGCCGCCCGACGCGGCCAGCGCCGCGTCGTGCGGCCCGCCCACCGACGCCGCGAGCAGCGCGCCCGCCAACAGGAGCGCGAGCGCGGGCCGCTTGAGCGCCGCGAGGGTGTCGAGCACGGACCTCCTCAGCGCGTCCAGGACCAGCAGCGCGCCCCGCGGCGGCTCCGGCTCCTGCGCGTCGAGTGGAGCGGGGCGGTCGAGGTGCGCGCGGAGAGCGGAGGCGCGCGGCGGGGTCCTGAGGAGCTGCGGCGGGTGGAGGCCGCGGCAGCGGGGCGGGAGAGGAAGCGAGCGCGGGCGCGGGGTGGAGAGGAGGCCAGTGGCCTCGAGGAGCGAGGCGGCGGCCATGATGATGGCGGCGCCGCGGGGAGAGCCGCAGGAGTGGAAATGGAATGCAGAATCAAATGGAAAATGTGATGCGGAGACGGAGGGGGAGAGGGCGGCGGACCGGCGGTGGACGGCGGTGGTGGTGGGAGCGGGAGGGATTTTTTTGAGAAGTGTGTGGGGGAGGAGGATCAGGTTGTGAGGCTCCGGGCTCGGGTTGCCGGGATCGGGTGACGTGGCCGACGAGGCGACGACGACCGGCGGCCGTTGCGGCTGGAGGCTGGAGCCTGTCGGGGGCTTTCAGAGGCAAGAATCCGGCCCAGAGAATTTCCATAAAAAGAAAAGAAACTAACGGCCCAGTAGGGCAAGAAGCCGGCCCAGAGCATTTGCATAGGAAAAGTAAACCAATGGGCTAACGGCCCAGTAGAGCAGATGGAGCCTGGCCCGAAATCAGAGGGCACAAAACAAAAG
>JAKNSH010049879.1:0-11611 GCA_027790015.1 Cymbopogon flexuosus
CACATATTGCAGCATTTTCGCTCCTCAAACTTGTCGAGATGTTTCATTTCGGTCTTCGTGCTCTCAAACTTCATCAACATTGTAAAATACATTTTCTTTAGGTATTTATCAATGCAAAATCATCAGTAACAACACTACTTGATGCTAAATAAAAAGCTTAAGTATGTTCAACCTAGTTATGTGGAATGGAATGGACCCATCTCATGTTTGGTTAGGGGGTTGGGTTCAACCCAGTTTCTTGTTTGGTTGCAGGGTTGGAAAGGGTTGAAATAGAGGCTATTCTAACACCGTTAACACTATAATTAGTGGGGTCCACCTGTCATTCTCTTAATTTTCTATTTTCTTCTTTCCTTATCTTCTTCCTCTGTTCTCCCGTTCACCCACCGGCACCACCTCGAGCACCACGAACGAGGGCGGGAGCACCACCTCGAGCACCACAGCGCCGCCGGCACCACCCTCCGTCGCTGCTCCTGTCCGCCCCGAGCACCACAGCTCCGCCAGGGACGAGGACGGGAGCTCCGCCCCGAGCTCCGCCCCTCCCCGCAGGTCGCCGGAGCTCCGCCCGAGCTGCTCCTTCCGCCCCGAGCTCCGCCCACTCCCGTCGTCGTAGTTCCGCCCCGAGCTGCTCCCGTCCGCCCCCTCCGCCCCGAGCTGCTCCCGACCGCCCTGAGCACCACAGCGCCGCCCCGAGCTCCGCCCCCTCCCCGCAGGTCGCCGGAGCTCCGCCCTGAGCTGCGCCCGTCCGACCCGAGCTCCGCCCCGAGCTCCGCCCGTCTGACCCGAGCTCCGCCCCCTCCCCGCAGGTCGCCGGAGTTCCGCCCCGAGCTGCCCCCACCGCAGCGTCGCCCAAGACGGAGCAAACGACGTTCAACTGGGTCGGCGTGGTTCGCCTATTTTGGAGGAATGCAACGAACCCGCATCTAGAGGGAATATACCCTATTGGGTTGAACCCATTCCACTTCATTTTTCAACCAAACACGGGTTGATGTGGGTCGAACCCGCACCAACCCACACCAACCCGTGAACCAAAGAGAGCCCGACCCTGAACTGCTGCCGGAAGTCAGTCGCGAATGTCTCCGCCACCGTGTTCGCCGGGCAGTCCTAGTGGAGTGGACGGCGAGGAACTGGACGGAGAGAGGTGCGCCTCCCACCCAGTGGTCCTCCCAGAAGTCTGTGGCCCGACCGTCGCCCACCTCCACCTTGGTGATCTGATGGTAGGCGGGGAGGAGGGCGTGTAGGTCGTCCCAGTGCACACCCTGGACGTCGCCGCCAAGGTCTGCGAGGCAGACGTTGTCCCGTGCCCAGGCCGCCCAGGCTGAGTCCCCGGGGTGGTGAAGTCAGTGGAGCAACTTAAGGAGTAGGCACGCGTTCCGAGTGTCGAGCTTGACTATGCCAAGGCCGCCGTCTTCCTTGTCCCTGCAGACATCTTCCCAGGCCACTAGACATTGAGCGCCAGAGGCTGAGTCAGTGCCCGTCTAGAGGAAGGCGCGGCGTCGTGCTTGCAGCTTCTTGAGCACGCTGGGCGGCAGGATCATGGCGCCCATGGAGTAGGTGGGGAGGCCGTCCAGGACCGCATTGATGAGGACCACCCTCCCTGCCGTGCTCAATAGCAGCGCCTTCCAGGAGGCGAGGTAGACGGTTCCATATTAGACCATAATCTCTTGGGTAAATGATTAATTGACTCAACTCCTCGAACTGAACATCCCAGTGGGAACGGTGTAGTTTCCCAACTTACATGAACTCACTGGCATAAAGGATTGACGGTTCAAACGGTTGGTTAACAGTTGGTGCGAGAACGAATCTGATCATACACGTCACAATAAAATAGAGTTGAGATTTGATGAGCCAAGTTTTTAAGGAGAAACTATGAAAGGGGAGAGATTCCCCGCCTGGATTATATTAGTTATATAGGAAGTAAACGAGTTCGGTTACAAAGCAGCTGTAGCACCGGTAGAAGTCCGGGGCCGATTAGATAAACAAGAGCGAAAGCAACATTGGCGTAGACCATGAACCATGGACGCAGAAACAAAACCATCCTTCTCAGATGGCTAAATCATCACAAATGTGGGAGATAGACATTACGCATGCAGACACGATTTGATGACCCAAGTATATATATGAACAATGCAAATCAAGCACAAACGCTATGCAGGATGATGCATTCATATTCTACATGTGTCGTCTTGGAACCAAGAGCAGCTTGTGCTTGCGTTCCAGCACGAGGCCGAACACCTCGGTCATGTCGACGTCGTGCGGCGCCTTCCCCGGCAACAGCTCCCAGTCGAAGCGATGCACGAGGTTCGCCAGCATGGCCTCGACCGACGCGACGCCGAAGTTCATCCCGGGGCACATCCTGCGCCCGGAGCCGAAGGGCAGGAGCCGGAAGTCGGCTCCCCTGAAGTCGATGCCTGCCGCGCTGCCGCCATCGAGGAACCTTTCAGGAGCGAAGGTTTCTGGGTCCTCCCAGAAGCGCGCGTCCATGGCGATGGCCCAGGAGTTGACCAGGACGCTCACGCCGGCCGGGACAGCGAACCCGTCGACGCTGCAGCTCGCCATGGTGAAGTGCGGCGTCGGGATCGGCGACGGCGGGTGCAGCCGGAACGACTCCTTTACCACCGCTTTCAGGTACGCCATGTTGCGCAGGTTGTCGTCGCTGACGACGGCCCCTTGTCCCTTTGGTACAACGCTCCGTACCTCGGCTTGTAGCTTCTTCATGACGTCCGGGTTCCGCATCAGCTCAGCGACCATGAACTCGAGTGCCGTAGCTCCTGTGCCTATTCCCCCCACGAACACGTCCTGCAAAGATAAGATACAGTTCATCTGCTATCATAGTCTCATCTCATCTGCAAAGATGAAATATGCATAAACATACTGCTACTTACAAGAAGGATAGCTTTCATCTGCTCTCTGGTGAGTCCGTACTCGTGTCGAACGGACAGCAAAATATGTATGAAGTCATCCTCGTCTTCTTTGCTAGGATTACTCACGGTCGCTGTTGACTCGTGGTCCTCAATAAGCCTGTCCAGCTGCTCGTCCCACCGCCTCCTCAGCCTCTCGAACTTGGCGCGGACGGCCCTACTGAGCACGCCGAAGCGAGTCAGGAACGGGAAGAACTCCACGACGTTGAAGCCGCCCAGCAGTAGCGAGGTGTCTCTGACGAGCTCCCGGAGCAGCTTGTTCCGGCCCTCGCCCCGGAAGGATCTGCCAATCACGGCGCGGCACGCCAGGTCGTTGGTGAACGAGACGAGCAGCTCGCGCATGTCCACAGCCGCTCCTGCCGCCGCAGCCTCGCCGATCCTGGCCATCACCGCGCTCACCTCCTGTTCGCGGGCGAGGCGGAGCGCGTGCACCCTCCTGGCGGTGAGCAGGTGCGTGGTGACGAGCTTCCTGGCCCGCCGCCAGTAGTCGCCGTACGGCACGAAGCCGACGTCGGAGGGGCCGTACATGAGCACCTCGGCGACGAGGGAGTAGGGCCGGGACGCGCAGACGCGGTCGTGCGTGCGCAGCACCGCCTCGGCGGCGCGCGGCGAGGACACGACGACCACCGGCACGGCGCCGAGCCGGAGGAGCATCACGTCGGAGCCGTGCTTCTTGGCGAGCCTGCGGAGGGCGACGTGCGGGAGAGAGCGGATGAGGTGGTGGAGGTGGCCCAGGACGGGCAGAGCCGGCGGCGAAGGCGGTGGGGGCAGGTTGACGTCGTCGTCGCCATCGTGGTGCTGCGCCTGCTGCCTCTTCCTTGCTCTCCTGGCACCGAACGTGGCCAGAGAGTAGCGTGCAAGCAGGACGCAGAAGAGGAGGAGCATCCATGCTCGTGGAGACCTCAGCTCATCATGCACCAACGCTAATTGATGTGATAGGTTTGCCATGGCAACTGATCTCGCAGTGGTTTTTGGACTTCGGAGCTTGACTTTTAACGTTCCGTCGATGGCTTGCCGTCACTGATGTCGCAGTGGTTTGGACTTTGGACCATCGACGGAACGTTAAAGGGCTCCACTGACTTTTATATATAATATATTATCCAGGACGACATTTCATAAATACACTCGAACACTCGAAGCAATCAAAGGCAATAAGCTACACTATTGACCAAGTCATAGCCGCCATCACGAGAAGTCTTCGAAACAGCATCATTTTCCAAACAAACTATTGTGATTTCCAAGGTTTGCTATTAACTATTAAATGTATTCTTATTTGAGGACGCCACCTTGCCTCCTACTGTCCTAGACTCATATACATATTTGACAATGTGAGGGAAAGAAAATTCGGTGGACGCAGGATCCTGTACATCTTGCGTTGAACCTCTTGTCAATGTTGACGCGTCACTAGCACTACTACATATTTAAACAAAGGTGATGGCTCCATCAAAGACGGACTTTAGCATCAGTCAGAAACAACGTTATACAGACGGGGCAAGGGGCAGCCCGCTGCAGTGCTTTCCATAGTGCATCAAGAGTTCAAGGTGTCTAGGTACCAGTGGCCCGTCTTGGAGGATACCATTGGTTGCATAGAATTCTGTACGATAGCTCAATCCAGTTTTGGCCGGACAGATGATGGTGATGCCTCAGTTGCCACATACCTCCTTGGAGGCATCGTTGCTGAACACCATTCTTCTGCGTTAGCCCACCTTAGAAGCCTTTAAGGCCAACGGTGATGACATCAAGACTAGTACCCTTGTGTGTCACCCTCTTCATGAAGGTATCACTGAAGAATCATAACAACTTAGTTGTTGTCATCAATGGTTTCCTGCCATGCAGTCCACTTCTAGTGGAGTTCCTTGTTGTTCCTATGTTATACCCGCAATGGTTTGTCCTCATCACTTGACCTTGTCGTCGTCGTTTGGCTTTCGCATCGGATGCTCTACGACTATTGCTTTCTCCCATAACGGATGCTTGATCATCACTGGTTTCTCTCGCGGATACTTTGTTGCCGTTGTTGTTGTCCTCATCTCTAGAAGATGCTTGGTTGTCCACAGTGTCATGGCCGCTCCCTCGTGGATACATTGTTGTAGTGGGCATGTTTGCTTCTTCCTTGGTGGATACTTGGTCGTCGATGAAATTCATGGCGGATGTTTTGCCGTTATTGGCTCTTCGGTCCCCTCTCTGGTAGATGCTTTGCTGCCGAGAGTGTGCTTTTGGCGAATACTTAATCGGTCGCTTGGTCTTCGCTGGTGGATGCTTTGCCTCCATATTGCTGTCGGATGCCCATCTATCTTCTCTGAGTGGATACTTTGTTTGTTTGCCATCACAACTATGTCTATATTGTAGGCAAAACAAATTTTTGTTTCCAAGACTTCTCATTATACCTGAGCAAATTTAGCCCGACCCGGCCCGCTGGCCCGGGGCCTGAGCCTGACGGGGCTTTGCCCGCCCATGAACCTTAATGGACACGGTCTGGACAAAGATTTTGAAGCCTGGTGAAAAAAAAAAGGCCCAAACCCGACTTGGCCCGCTGTTTTTATCTATTTTACACTAAAAATGTGCGAGCGGCATGTCCAGGCCCGGGCCCGGCCCAAAAAATGAGGCCCGAGTTGGTCCGTGAGACGTTTATGGGCAAGAATTTTTCGGCCCGAAATAAACGGGATTTTTTTCAGCCCGGCCCGCAAAAATGCTCGGGTATACTTCTCATGATGGCAATGATAAGGCAATAGTGTAACAAGAGGTTTAATTGTCTTTTGATTGTTACGAGTGTATGTACGAAATGTTGTTGTAGTGGTAGCACGGACAATATACTGTACATATAAATAGGTTAATGGAGCTTTGGAAAATCACTCATGAGATCACAATTGCCATGGCAAACCTCGCACATCAATTGCCATGGCAAACCTCGCACGTCAGTTGGCGCTGCTGGGGCGCTTGTCTTTGATCGATGTTCCGGCCTCCTGTGGCTTTTCCGGCGCTCTGGCACCTCCCAAGGTGTCGAAGCTTCCATCTGTCATCTTGTCCCGATGGCGCCCTGGCCGGAACCAAGACGCCTTGAGGCCTTGACGCACGGAGGCTGCCCCACTACCCCCTTGCGCTGGACGTACAATTATTCGCTCACTGGCAAGCGTCAAAATCGGCAATATGTAACGTGTCGCACGGGAGGTGGCCAGGACGTACGTGTACTTCTTGATAGGAACTCTGCGGTGGCAACTGGCAACCACAACAAGTTAGGAGTCTTGGAAAACCATCGTTAAAACGGCGGCTTTACTGCTCCCGACGCAACTCAATCGAGCTCCAAACCGCTGATGAAACCAATTGCCATGGCAAACCTGCTAGCACATGAGCTGGTGCATGAGCTGAAGTCTCCACGAGCATGCATGGATGCTCCTCCTTTTCTGCGTCTTGCTTGCACGCTACTCTCTGGCCTCGTTCGGTGCCAGGAGAGCGAAAGAGGCAGCAGGCGCAGCACCACGATGATGAAGACGGCATCAACAACCTGCTCCCACCGCCTTCGCCTCCGGCGCTGCCCGTCCTGGGCCACCTCCACCTCGTCAGCTCGTCGCTCCCGCACGTCTCCCTCCGCAGGCTCGCCAGGGAGCACGGCTCCGGCGTGATGCTCCTCCGCCTCGGCGCCATGCCGGTGGTGGTCGTGTCGTCGCTGCGCGCCGCCGAGGCAGTGCTGCGCACGCACGACCGCGTGTGCGCGTCCCGGCCCTACTCCCTCGTCGCCGAGGTGGTCATGTACGGTGCCTCCGACTTCGGCTTCGCGCCGTACGGGACTACTGGCGGCGGACCAGGAAGCACGTCAGTCGTCACCACGCACCTGCTCACCGTCAGGAAGGTCCAGGCGCTCCGCCTCGCCCGCGAACAGGAGGTCAGCGCGGTGATGGCCAGGGTCGGCGAGGCTGCGGCGGCAGGAGCGGCGGTGGACATGGGTGACCTGCTCGGCTCCTTAACCAACGACCTGGCGTGCCGCGCCATGTTGGGCAAGTCGTTCCGGCGCGACGGCCGTAACAAGCTGTTCCAGGAGCTCGTCAGGGACACCTCGCCGCTGCTGGGCGGTTTCAGCGTCGATGAGTTCTTCCCCTTCCTGGATCGCTTCGGCCTGCTCAGTAGGGTGGTTCGCGCCAAATACGAGAGGCTGAGGAGGCGGTGGGACGTGCAGCTGGACAGGCTTATCGAGGACCACGAGTCAACGTCAGCGAGTGATCCTAGCAAGGGCAACGAGGATGACTTCATACATATTTTGATCTCCGTTCGACACGAGTACGGCTTCACCAGAGAGCAGATGAAAGCTAACCTACTTGTAAGTAGCTAGCAGTATCTTTATGTATATTTACATTGACATATCTCTATCACTATAACTAAAAAGGGCCAAATGTTATCATCAGATACCGGGACATGGCTTCACCCCCCGGTAATTTGCCTCGCTAATATTTCACCCGGGTTCCACCCCTCCCACCCGCAAAAACCGCCCACGCCCATGTCTCCCTCTCCAGCTCCCGATCCGCTCACTGCCGCCCGCCGCCCGCCGCCCGCCCGCGCACGCTGAGGCCAAGGCGCCGGCGCTCCTTCCTCCCTTCAGGCGCGGCTCCCAGGCAACGGCCACGATTCCTCCGTCCTCCGGTCCTCCCCCACCACGCGGCCTTCCTCCTGTCTACACAACTGCACGTCGGTCGCCCGCGAGAACTGCTCGCCACCATCCGCGACGGACGCTGCTGGAAGGCCCCCCGGCGAACTGTGCTCCTCTGCCGGCGACGTCCGCGGCCGGAAGGCCCCCCAGCGACCCACTCCCCCATCGTCGACGACTGCGGCCGGAAGCAGCCCCAATCCCACCGGTGCCTCGCTGCGTCCTCGCCTCGCCGTCATCGCCGGCCGCTGGAGCTTCCCAGCGCCGATCCACGCTTATGCCCCGGCCGTTCCCCGAGCCGCTGCCTGCTCCCGGACGTGTCCCGCGCGGCTGAGTGACTGCAGGCGGAGTTCCGCGCCATGGACCACGCCATCGCCCTCAACTACTCCGACGTTGCCCCTCATGTAACCCCTGTCCCCTTGGTTTCACCCCTTGATTGATGTGTTCGCTCATCTGATTGGGCGAATAATCCTTCCTTCAGCACCGCTCGTCTAGCGGGAGCAACTCCAGCGACCACCAACTCCAGCGCCCCCATCTGGAACAGCAACTCTGCCCTCACCGTCGGACAGCAAAGGTCAGAGTCAGACCAAGACCTTCTCTCTGTTTATCCTGTACAGGGATTGGTCTCTCTTCACCTATACAGGGATACATTTTCCCTTAGTTGATCAGTTACTACACTGCTGCGATTAATGGAGATGACATTGATGTGATAGTTGTTATATTTGATGATGATATGATTGAGGTTGCTGTCAAGCTGCCTGTGGTGATTGAAATTGTTTCAGAAGCACTGTAGCTGTTTTCTGGTTTCAAAAGTGATGTTTGGAATGTGTTTAGAGACTGAAATTTTAGAGAAAAGGGCAATGTAGGCTGACATGCTTCTTTTTGCTCTTTGCACTAGCTAGCAGACTGACATCGATGACATATATCTGTCTGAAATGCAGAGATTAGCCGCCTGGTAGGAGGGAAAAGGAATAACCTGTGAATCTGTATTAATCAGGATCAAATGGTCTACAATGTTCTAACTGATGGCCGAGCAAGGATTCTCTGATTCTTAGCTTGTGTTTCCATGTTGATTTTGTGTCATAGATTCCTTGCCTGATTGTTTGGTTTATTTTAGAAGTTACGGTGCCTTCTTGAGTGTGTTCGCATTCATGGTTCCAAATTGATTTGGGTTTGGTGTTTACTTACCTTTGCTTCTATTGCACCAATGGAGGACTGGACAGAGGGTGGACAAGCAAGATCAATATTCTACCGAAACAAACAGCCTCAACCATTAGGCGAACACTGCACAAACAAACTAACTCTGTCACCAGTCTACTAAGTGTCATATTCTTCACATTGAGTTTAGCAAAATTGCCTTGACTGGTTTTTGTAGCAAGCAGGAGCCATATATGTGATTTTGGGACAGACAAACTGTTGGTAAGTAAATACTTATTGCATTTTTAGCTATTTGTCTGCCATTTTTTACCTGCCACATAGCCTGAATTCACTATTTGTTTCTCATAATTAGCATTGTATAAATTATAGGTTTGAGGAGGTGGTTTCATTATTGTCTGCTATGCTAAATTTTGCATCACATTCTTCTTCAATAACAGCATTGAGCCAACTTGAATTTTAGAATGTGCCAGAATCATTCCACTGAACACTTGGGCTGATAGGGGAGTTGCATTGCACCAAATGAATAAAATATTATGCAAAAGGCAAGAGGAATGCAGGTGACACTTGAAATCGATGTAGAAGGTTTCAGTGTTTCGTAGCAAAGTGTTGCGGCATCTGGCATCATAGACCATGTACTTGCATGGTTTCATCTTTTTTATTTCAGTTATGATTCCAAAATATTAATTATGTGAGTCACTGATTGATTTATTTCATGTTTAATTTTGTGCAAGTGGACACAGCGTATAAGATTTGCTCTCAGTGTTCCACGTTATGGATGTGTGTTATAACAACCACACTGGTGGAGCAGATCACAAAAGGTGTGAGATTTAATTTCTCTGCTGTTCTAAGGCTTGGTACCCTAGAGTGGAATCTTAGTATTCAACACTTCTGTAATTCCCAGAATTGGGGGCTTTGTTCTTGTATTTCCGGCTGTTTTCTTGTGGGCATTTGCATATTGCACTGTTTGTGGGGAAAGTCTTGGCCATTGGTTTACAATGAACCGGTTAGAACAACAGGTGCTTGTGCATTTATTGTACAAGCACTTGGTTGAACTGAAAAGTTACCTTTTCTTAGAAATATTTATTATACCAAATAATCCCTACTATTGCTTGCAAATATTTTCTTTTCTGTTATCAACAGATTGGTTCAAGATAGTGGATCATTCCTCAAGATGCTGAATTCAGTTACTGAGGCCACAGGTAGAATGTGCCATTACACTGACATCTAGATAGCAGAATTCCACACTCAGTGGTGAATGGATATGAAAGGTCCTTTTTCCCTGAATTATTTCCTAAGAACTTCTTGCTATTTCAAAGCGGAAATCCATGCTCATGTACCTTTATGAAGTCACATGAAAATATTATATTTATGTTAATCGGTAACTTAATTATACATGCAATTCAGGTTTGAATGTTTCTCTTTTATATGCTAACAGATCATGACAGTGTTCAAGATTGGGAACAAGGAACTTCCACTGATACCAGATCACCTTTCGGACCACAGCACATTTGAAAGCCGGGGCATTGTTGTGTGTGTTTCCAATGTACAACCTTGCGGTACATCTGATTTCGATGTCTTGAGCTTCATTCAGTATGTAACCATCACTGTATTAGTTAAAATATAGTGACCCTTTTGTCCATTTTATTACAAAATAGTTCTGTTGGTGCTTGAACCTTTTGATAAGCTCCATCCATGGATATTTTCGATCGCTTTATTGGTTATTATAACTCAGACTCTCACATTTTAGTGTCAAGCATTACTTGCATTGGAGGAACTCATGTTCCGGAAATAGCATTTCTCATTCCAATTATAATTGTGTTATCCGGTTTGAATCAAAGGTAGCATTAAAAATCTTTAATTCATTATAAGTTTATAGGAAATATGAAATCCATGGCCTCTAATTGTAGTGTAATGTTTTCTTTTTCATTTATCAATGATTTAGCACATTGCTTAGTCATGGAATCCTACAACTGCATTTGTCCATGATCCTGCTTAGTCGTTTCCGGAAGAATATGCTAGGTTCCAATATGGTATTCACTTGGAGCTACCTGATGAGAATATCAAAGAATTTAAAAGCATACTTGACAAGAACAAAGACTCCAATGTTACGAAGTCATTAAATATACTGAAGGAAAGTCTGCAGTGAGAAAGTAACACCCGTTGCAACGCACGGGCATTTAACTAGTACATGAAAATAATGAACTATATCTCATCTTAATTTGCAGGACTTGTTCATCGGGGGAATAGCCACAGGAGCTACAGCACTCGAATTCACCGTCTGCGAGCTGATGCGGAACCCAGACGTGATGAAGAAACTACAAGCCGAGGTACGGAGCGTTGTACCCAAGGGGCAAGGGTTCGTCAGCGACGACATGGCCTACCTGAGAGCGGTGGTAAAAGAATCGCTCCGGCTGCACCCGCCGCTGGCGATCCTGACGCCTCACTTCACCATGGCCAGCTGCAGCGTCGACGGGTTCGCGGTCCCGGCCGGCGTGACCGTCCTGGTCAACTCCTGGGCCATCTCCACGGACGCGCGCATCTGGGAGGACCCGGAGCCGGAGGCCTTCGCCCCGGAGAGCGCGGCAGCGCGGCGGGCCTCGACTTCAGGGGAGCCGACTTCCGGCTCCTGCCCTTCGGTGCCGGGCGCAGGATGTGCCCCGGGATGAACTTCGGCGTCGCGTCGGTCGAGGCCATGCTGGCGAACCTCGTGCATGGCTTCGACTGGGAGCTGCCGCCGGGGAAGGCAGCGCGCGACATCGACATGGCTGAGGTGTTCGGGCTCGTGCTGCAACTCAAGCACAAGCTGCTCTTGGTTCCACGACAGCGTAGTGTGTAGAATGAATGCGTTGCATCATCGATCCTGTATAACGTTCGTGCTTCATCTGTTAATTTGATGACTTAG
>JAKNSH010049901.1:0-10371 GCA_027790015.1 Cymbopogon flexuosus
CACACGGGCGCTCAGACACAGATCAATCGAGATTCCACCGCCAACAACCACATCTCGCAGAACTTAGATCTACACAGCTCGATTTCACACTCCACGGTGCAAACAACCACGGATCCAAATCCAAGCGGCCGCGCACCGCACCACGGCAAGCAGCTAGCCCTAGACAAAGCGGCCGACATCCAAATCACAGATCGCGGAATCCCAGCCACGTCTCCCCCAGCCCAGTCCCCACCGCACACGGAACATCAACAGTCGAACACACCCCCATGATCCGATCAGAATTCCCTCCCGACGAAACCATGAATCAGCCCGAGAGCAAGCCTAGCAACCACGATCCCCACTGAATCCAACTAGATCCGAAGCGCTACGCTACCGCCCCGCGAGAACAAAAAGCCCGAAAATCATGCACGTCCCGCGCCGATCTGGGGGGCAAACCAGAGCGCGCGGGTGGAGGGGAAGCGGAGGAGAGCAGGGACCTTACCATCTCGGGCGAGGTCGCGCGCCGGAAGGGGGCGACGAGGAGGAGGAGGAATCCGCCGAGGAAGCGAAGCGAGGAGGGGAAAGAGGAGGAGGAGAAGGAGGGCTGGCTGCTGCTGTGTTTGCTGCCTGCCTGCGTTGCCGAGTGACTAGTCGTGCGGGGGGACGCCTCGTGTTTTGATGTGGTCGCCGAGTATTCCACCGCGTTGCCCCCCGTGCGGTGCGGTGCGGTGGGGTGGGTGGCTGCCCCCGCGACGGAACGGAGCGGCCGCGGTCGTCGGATGGTTAGATGGACGGCCACGATGGAGGCACGTCGGCACGGCGCGGTGTCGCCACAAGGGAAGTGGGCCGCCACTACGCCAGGCCCCACGATGTAACGAAATTGCCTAGCCTACTTGACAGAAGTCCTGAGTGGAACCGGGCAGCTTGCCGTGTCTTCTCCTCCCCCTCCGTACGACCGCCGTCCTCCTCCGCCCGCCCCTCGTCCTCAGCCGCCGGCCCCCTGCCTCCCCGGCGTCCTCGCCAGCGGTAAGTCAGGCGGGCCGGTCCCCCTTCCTCTCCTGTTTTCCCTCTTTTCCCCTTTAAGATTCCTACCTATGAAACCCTACCGGGAGACTGCCGTCGCCGTCGTCGTCGTTTTCGTCTTCACCGTCTTCTTCGCCGCCGGAGTCGCCGTCATCCAGGTTAGTATGAATAAACTCATATTGCCTTCTCTTCCGCTCGCTCCTCTCCTTGGCAGTTCGGCTTCCCCTTCCTCCGCCTCCGCTCCACCCAATCCGAACTGCTCCGCCTTCGCCTCTTCATCTCGCCTCCGCCTCCACCCCTGCCTCCACCTCCGACTCCGCCTCCACCTCAGCCTCCTCTTTCTCCGCCTCCGCCTCCGCTTCCGCCTCCGCCTCTTCCTCCGACTCTGTCTCCGCCTCCGCCTCCTCCTCGCCCAAGCAGCCAGCTCATCTTCAGATCCAGTGCCCAGACAGGGAGTTCTTCAATCGGTGTTGGCTCGACGAGCTCGTCTCCACCGGGGATTCGACATCGAGCACCATCTCACATCTTCGGCGACGGCATCACTTCAATCTTTTGGTCGCCTGGAATGCTGCTTCTCAACGGCTCCGTCACCCCTCTTTCAACCGTCGCCTAGCGCGGTCCTGCCACCCGGGTGTATGCGCCTCTACGGCCCCTCGCCGGCGTTTCCGTCGTCGTCATCGCCGCTGTTGCAGCTGTTCTTATCCGGTCACTGGACCTACTTGTAATTCGGTCTTTTTTCGAGGACCTTGATGTAAAATGGTTGCTTAATATAATATATTATTTGCAGTTGTCAAAAAAAAATTGCCTAGCCTACTTGATTGATCATGGTGCATGTGCATGGCACAGTTGAATTGCGCTGTGTTTCTTTTGTGACTTTTTTTCTAAAAAAAATTCCCGTGAGCTTTTTCTCATAATCTTTGGTACATTTTCTTTTCCGCGAAGGAGATTTCGGAATGAGCATCCTGGTGGGGAAATAATAAATAAAATGAAGGATTCTGGGAGAAAGAGTGGACGCAGAAAATATCAGGGGAATCAAAACCACAGAAAAGTAGCGGCAGCGGCGATGGACACCGACCGCGGGCCGTGGCACCGGCCTTATCCTTTTTTTTTCTTTATTGTTATACTTTTCTCGGCTGCTTTGCTAGCGTGTCGTCGCGTCTCGTGAGATGTCTGTCCTTGAAGCAGTAGTCCTAGTCCTAGTAATCATGCACGCTGATCTGTGGCCAGAGCATTTTAGCACTAGAAGCAGGACACGGTCACACGGATGTTGCAAAACATCGCTGTTCAGTAGAATGGACACCACGTGCACGCACAGAGAAACGAAACCGTCGTACTTACATACATGATGATCCTGTCCGATTTTCAGTGAAAAAAAGAGGCCAATTCATCATTTTTATTCGTGTAGACGTGTAGTATACGTAGCATCAACGTTACATGAAGGAAACAATCCAAGCACACGACAAGAAAGACTCGGTATATCACCATTAATTACACACCAATGTTGCCTGCAAGCACCCCCCGTAATTCCGTACACGGTACACCTTTGCACCGCCGTACGTATGCGCGCATACGGTGTATACGTACGTACGTCACGGAATGGATGGACAACAATGCAAGCACTCGCCATCCTCATTCAACAGGAATTCAGGAGACGTGGCCGTTGAGAACGTCGAGGGTCAGCTCGCCGGGCTCGGTGGCCTGGAGATCCACCTGCACGCCGTCGAGCTCCTTCCTGAACCCGTCGCAGGAGCTAGCGTACACCATCTTGCTCCTGACGCCGGCGGTCTCGGGCGACCATGCCACGAAGAAGATCTTGCTGCGCGGCGCCTCCCCGGTGGCGCTGGCGGTGGCGTCCTCGACGGTGAAGTCGTGGTCGTACACGGCGTAGCGGCAGTCGTCGGCGGGGAGGGCGGCGGTGAGGTCGCCGAACCCGGCGGCCCGGTCGCCCACCTTGTCCACCACCACGCGCTGCACCGCGTCGTCCACCTTGAACACCACGAAGCGGTGCGCGCGGCCGGCGCGGAGCTCCTGGAACCGCGCCACGCACTCCTCCGCCACCGCCACGCCGGACACCGCGTTGTTCGCCTGCAATGCGATGCGATCGATCATACAGTCAGTGGCTCAAATGAATGAAAACGTGCTCCTATAGAGTCCGGATTGGGGATCAAGCGGCCGGCCAGAGGATACGTACCATTATGTGGAGAACTGGGAACTGAAAGTCTGAAAGATTCAAGTCAATTCAAAGACGATCACAGCATGCAACCTTGGAGCTTTGCAAGTATTAGCGCAATGGTTGTTGCATGCAGTGTCAATGGCTGTGCCCATGCGCAAGTGATTCCTCTGCTTTAATAGCTCGCAAGCTTGCCGGACCAATGGCGGACGTGTCAAAGATGTCACCGTCGAGAGGAAGTGAAGAAGAAGAGGTGTATGTACACGTGTGATCACCGCGGAGGGCGGAGCCTAATCTGTTCTAGACGCCTGTACGTGGCGTCGTGGCCACACGGCGGTCGGCACAGAGTGCGCGTGTCTAGTTCGCCGCGGCATCTGAACCATGATTGGATTTGGTACTTACAGCTAACACCGGCCAGAGCGTGCCTACCCATCCTGATTAAGCCACTTGCTATTAATAATTGGGCAGCATCCACATCCAACATGTGTTTCTGTCGGCGTGATTTACGCGGTTGATGGAGAGTTCCCGGCGTTGCTTGGGCCGTCTTGGACAGGGCTGCATCTACATGTGACGCCGGATTGCGTCAGTTTGAAGCCCGGATTATTGCAGTTCCTTTTCTAGAGATGGAATTGGTACATGTTTAGTGCCATGAGTGCTGAATTGAACATTACTCTTTCTTTTATTTGAGACGCTTCATCTACGCGGTGTTAATCATACCCAACAACGTTCTATTAGTACTGCTACGAGTGTGCTACCTTCAAGCATATTGCTTCCTGAAACTGTTGCCGGCTATATGCAAACTCAGTTTTAGTTCGCTTATATTATTTGTTACCGGTGAAAATATGTTTGTACTACTTGCTAAATTGAGACAGCTCTGTATATTTCAGCGTATGAAAGGGGTACTCCCACAGCATGAATGTTGCTACTTCATGCTGACTGCTGAGTAAAGAAAAGAAAAGAAAACTAGTCTATAAAAATGTGAGATGAAACTGTGTATTGAAAGAGACTATTTCATTTTTGAATCCATATATGTAAAGTTAACATATAGCATATGACACCCCGGCCCAGGGCTTAACAGGATTAATAGGATACTCATACCAACAAGTTGCAACTTCTTTTCCGGAAGCTCATCTCTAAAGAACTCCAAAGTTAAACGTGCTTGGTTTGGAGCAATTTAGGGATGGGTGACCGACCGGGAAGTTCTTTCCGGGTGCGCATGAGTGAGGACAGAGTGCGCAGAAAAGATTGGTGTTGGTATGTGAGGATAGTCTATGACCTAGTTAAGCTGCCGGATGTAAGCGGGCCCGGCCTCGAGGAGGCGGGACGTTACATAGCACTCTTAGAAATTATGAGATTAATACACTGAATTGCCTAACAGTTAATGACGAATGCTTCGTACTTTTGATGAGCCGTATTGGTCAACCTTGGCTTGACTACCCAATTCCATTTTACTT
This sequence comes from Cymbopogon flexuosus, assembly GCA_027790015.1. Taxonomy (NCBI): domain Eukaryota; kingdom Viridiplantae; phylum Streptophyta; class Magnoliopsida; order Poales; family Poaceae; genus Cymbopogon; species Cymbopogon flexuosus. The sequence goes on from JAKNSH010049901.1 coordinate 4,627, forward strand.
TTCTGTTTGCGTGACTGTTCCATATTTCGGTTTCTGATCAGTTTCATTTGCTTACCGCGTAAGAGTAGCAGAAAATGTAATCACACAGCCCTTCAAACGCGGGGCCACAGGTCCACCGCCCAGTTGAATTCAGCTTATCCCAAAATTGTTGATCTTACAATATTGACCCCCAATCTATACGCATACACCACAATTATGAAATTTGCACTTTCTAAACGCCTTTCATATGTTATTAATCTGTTTGGCAAACCTTGATTATTGTGGTTTGAGAATATAAGAAGCAGCAAGCGAATTGTTCTTACAAAGACAGCGAGACAGCCAGAGTGCCAGATACACAAAAGAATTAAGAAGCAACCATAATCAGTTATTTACACGTAGAACTAAATGAATGAATGAATCAATCAATTGGCCAATATGCCAGCAATGTACTGTGAATCTACAATGTGCAGACGGACGACTGAAACTCAAAGAATTCCTCTACTAGAAACTAGAAATAAAACTCTAGACAAAGAGCTGGAGGAGGACGGGCGGCGCCTGCGCGGTGGTGGCGGCGGCCTCCTCGCGGTGGCGCCGCATGTGTCCGCCGAGCGCCTGGCCCATCTCGAAGCCCAGCCCGCAGACGTGGCACAGGTGGCTCGCGGGCGCCGCCGCCGCCGCCTGCTTCGTCGCAGTCTCCTTGGCGTCCTTCGGCGGCGCGGGCATCCCGAGCGCGAGGCCGTGGCGGCCCCGCAGGTGGCTGGTCCGGTGCCCGCCCAGCGCCTGGAACGACCCGAACGCGCGGCTGCACGTCTTGCAGACGAACTCGCCTCCGCCGTCCCCGCTTGCCATGGCGCGCCGTTGCCTCTTGCTGCTGCTGTGCTCGCCGGCCACTCCGCCGCCCAGGGAAAGCGCAAGGGAGAGCGGCGCAGCGCCGGTGGCTGAGTCTCTCGGGTGCTTGGCCATGTACCAAACGTTCGTCGGCTGGGGATGGAATGGAACTAAGGGCTTGCGATCGATCTCAAAGAAGCTGGGAGAGCGAGGTGAACGGAGGACGAGGACGGACAAAGGATGTTAGCGAGCTCGGAGGAGGCAGGAGCAGGCCGCAGCTGGATTGTGTTGGTGATGGCTGTGGGGAGTGCATGCTGGCTTTATATAGCGGCGAAGGAAGCTGCTCTGCTCACGTGCACTCCACGTCGGGGCAGACGTGAGAACGAAGGCTGGAGCGCGTCGTGCCAGGGCGACTCGTCGGCCTGCGCCGGCGGCGTCGGCCGTCTGGAACGGTCTGAACGGCAGAACAGGGCCGAAAGGGAAGGGAACCTTCTGTGATCTGTCTCGAGTCTTAACGCGCTCGCGGCCTATGGCGTGGCGTGTGTGCTGGCCTCACGCCGCACCGCGGCCCGCGGGCGCGGAAAGGTCCACGAAACGGAGCTGACGGCGTTAGCAAAAGCGTGGACTGGTCGCCGTTAGCCTGGGTGCCCTGGGGCCACGGACAGTGAGTAAGAGCGTACCCGGCACCCGCGCGCTCGGTCTCGTTTGACGCCGCGCGGCGTTTGTTGGCTGTCTGGGTGACTGGTCAAATAAGTCTTGGCTGCGAAGAATGAACAGGGATAGGCTGCTAGCGTTAGCTAAGCTAACAACAACTCGTACGAGAAACGTCGAAGACACATACTTGAGGGAAAAGTTTCGCGTGAAGCTGCGCTGTGCACCACACACGTATCGCGCACGTGTGGACACGGGTGTAGAGGTTTCGCTGCACGAGTACCCACCTACAGTACCTGGTAGAATTATTTTTACTGTACGTTCGTCACTCGAGCTCTCTCCCCATCTCCTTGTAGTTTCCTTTTCAACTGCGCGTGTGCTTGCCAACGGGAGCCTGGCCTAGTGGTTAGGCAGTTTCCCTGCGGCACCACAGGTCCCAAGTTCGATCCCTCTGGGGGATGAATTTTGGGAAAATAAATCTCAGTCCCTACGCCCCGGTGCTTTTCCGGTATTCCGTTTCGTCACGATGGGCTGGGCTTTGGACGCGTATAGGGTTTTATCTGGTCTGCGTCTGGGTAGGGTGTGCGTGTGTGAGTGAGGTGTGCGTGAGGTGTTGAGTCCAGATGTAGAACACGATACTACACTTATACTAGTTAAGGGACTTAAAAAAAAAAAAACTGCGCGTGTGCTTGCTCAGTTATTATCTTACCTGCTAGCTAAGCTAAGAACTCGTGTACGTAGAACGAAGAAACATCGTGTAGCCACTGCTGCTGCTGCTGTGCACCGTCATGCTTGAGGGAAATGTACTTTCCCGTGTGAAGCTGCGCACCACACGCGCACCGCGCCGGTGCGTGAACGGGACTACTAGTACTTTCCTGTAGGTGAGCAAATACGTACTAAACTGCTAGTAGTACTGTTCGTCATTCAAAGCTTAAAAGGTAAGGCTAACAACAAAAGATTATGACTCACCTCAAAAAAAAAAAAAGATTATGACTCACCTCAAAAAAAAGATTATGACACCATGCGCGCATGTGCTTCAGATGCTTTATCCATGCCACGACGTGTCGAGTTTTGTGGGCACACGGTAGTCCACTACCGGGCGCCGCCCATTTGTCGTGTGCAACATTATTTTCACTGCTGCTGCCACATACAGTAATTAATTGTTAATCCGGAGCACGAAGATGATGACGCATGCACCAACTCATCAATCGGTGGGTTTGACCGTTTGATCAAGTCAGACTTCCTTAAACAAAATGGCGACGTCTTTACATCTGACGTCTGCGTAAATACCACACGATATGTAGTCTCAAGAAAAAAATATCAAATTAATGATGTCACAACTGTATAAACCACTGTATAAACCAATTCACTTGACTGTTTTCTGTTTATGACCTTTATAATTATTTATATTAAGTATTTATGGTTGCAGATTAATTCCAATGTTGGACGCCATCGTCGCTACCCTCCTTTTTGCCGTGTTTGGCGTGGGACAGCTAATTAAGGTGGTGGGCACTTTGGGTTGCATACGGGGCAAATGGCCCTGCATTCTTCCATGGTTTCATAACATTTCTGGCCATATCTAGTATTATTCATTGGGCAACAATAGCACTCTATCCATTTGTTAGTTGGACCGCAACCCGTCTTGCGGCAAAATATCACCACGAACTTGTTCTCACGAAATGATGCCATTGTGAAGTCGATCGCTGTAGAATTATCACTTGTGGTATGGGAAGCCTGATGTAACTCATGACGGCCTGACACAATATATTAAGGTCATTAACATTTCACTAAATATATAAAATTATGATAGCGAGGTACATCAAGGCACATCCAGAGTACCTGTATATACGTATCAAATGCAAACCAACCTCTCCGTGAAAACCCATGCAAACCACGCCAAAATAGTCGTCTAAATTGACAAAAAAATGACACACATAAATGATATAATGATACACGACCTTGCAAAATATCTTATTCAAACTCGACTTCGTTTATGAAATATAAAAATAACAAATTTCAAGCCGGAAAGTTGTCGAGATGATTTGTTAGAAATTTGTTATTTTTATATCTCACAAACGAAGTAGAGTTTGGACAAGATATTTTGCAAGATTGTGTATCATCACATCATCTACATGTGTGATTTTTTGGTGAATTTAGCATACTTTTTTGTCTTGGTTTGCATGGGTTTTCACGAAAAGTTAGTTTGCACCGGATATGTTCCCATATATGATAGCGAGGTACATCAAGATATTACAAGTACTCTAGATTATAAAAAAGTACCCACGCTGTGAATAAGACACCTCAAATCCTAACCTGTTAATTACTATAACTTTTAAATAGTTTTTTCGCCACTTTTGTCTACGCTATTGGTACCTGGTTAGACACTTGGACAACAATATGAGAAGTGAGAACTAGCGAGGAAGGGCACTGCTGTGCTTAATTATTTTCATGCCAATAACCTTCTATCTATATGGATAGAATTTGAGCAAAAGAAAACGTAGGACTTGACATTATTTATTCAAAGGCCTGAAATTGACAAATGAGTTGCTACACGGTTAATACATAAGTTACTACACGTTTACTAATATATATAATTTGTTGAAGGTTAATATATAGGTTGCTATCCTATTAATACATATAAATGGCTATTACATATATAACATAAATTGCAAGTACGTCCAAACTATTTAAAACATATGCATCTAGTATTATTTCATAGATCTCATCACAATGGGCTCAATAGTACAAACCGGTGAAAAAACCAAAACTAAAATTACTGTTGAGTAAAGAAGAAACTAACAACTACAAAAGGAAACAAATAATTAATAAAATTATAAAAAAGAAACAAGTTATTATATAACTAATATGTAGGATTTATGGATGCATTTAAATTGAAAGGGTGACTAAAAACTAAAATTAGAAAAAACACTAAATTAAAAAACTAAAAAATGGTTGAAAACTGAAAACGAGAGGCAAATTCGTGCGGCAACTTACGTGTGCAATAGCTATGCTTTTGTAACAACTTATACATTATAGGTGAGGCAAATAATACAGAGGATTTAGGAAGACCTCCAAAATGAAAAGGATGACTAAAATCTAAAACTAAAAAAAAATAAAAGGAGACTAGATTGAAAAATGATACTAAAAAATGAAGAAAAAATTAGAACTGAAAATAAAAAATGAAACTAAACAAACAATGAAAAAAACAACACAAAAAAGTAAGTCTATAAAACTTTTGGCATACACTTTAAAAAGTTAAAATGACTTAAAATTTGGAAGACCCTACTAACTAGCTAGTAGATCTATCTATTTAGGTCCTGTTTGGATCAATTAGAACCCACTAGTGACGAGCCAACTAGTTAAATCACTAGTTTTATAGTTGAGTTTTATGAACTAGTGAACTAACAACTAATTGAGAGCCTTAGATTAGTTATTAGTTCATTCACTAATAACCTATTTGGATCCTCATGATCGAGCTAAACATTAGCCAAGTAGTTGTTGGTCCATGAGATCCAAACCGGCCCTTATTACCCTTTGATAATGATTGTGGACTTACATTGCGCTACCGGTGCATGCAGAAGCATAATAACAACCACCAACGAAATAATCATCACGTGCACCATGATATCGTAGAACTTCATGCTGGATCGATTGTAGAAGATCGATGGTCTGAGTGTGTTGTTGGGTCGCAAAGCAACAAGTAAAAGTTTAGCAACCCCTCCATCTTAAAATGAATATCCATCTCCTGAAAAGTCAAACAAGTTAAAGTTCACCTAATATATCACTGCATTAATTATTGAATTTATTTTATAATAAAATAATACTACTTTTGAAAAATTAGTCAAACTTGTGATATTATTTGACTATTTGGGGAGATTAAATTTATAGAAAATATTAATGACATTTATATGTGGCTTCGAATAGAGATATGCTATAAAAATGAAATACATAATACATCTAAGAGCAACTCCAACGGTTTTGCATTTTTGTTTGGCAAAACATGGAGTTTGCCAACTCTTAAATCAATATGGGGAGGAGAAAAAGTGTTTATCTCCAATGGTTTGGCAAAATTGACTTGCCAAAATCCAAAAAAAGAAACCCGGCGGCGCGGGAGGGAAGAGCGCGCGTGGGAGTAGCACGCGAGACGGAAATGCCAAGCCCATCGTGAGTTTGCATATATGCCAATCCATCCCAGGATTTTGCCAAGTTAACAAAAATGCAACGCTCATTTGCCAAACCGTTGGCTAGGAGCTTTGTAGCCTTTTTTGCAAAAACAAGAATGCAAAG
>JAKNSH010049911.1:0-15727 GCA_027790015.1 Cymbopogon flexuosus
CCCGGAGGACCGTTGCGGGGAGGCGAGGTGGGGGCCAGCGCGCGTTTCAGGTCGCGATTCCGGTCGAACTGGAGAACGCTCGATTTGGCGTTCGGACGCTCGTCCAGTTTCGTTTCCCGTTCTCCGCTGCGGCTGTTTCGAACGCCAAATCCCTGTAGCGGCTGCGTTACAGGCCTCCGGTGTGGATGGTCTAACACGCTCCCTGCTCCAACGTTCGCACTGGCACTAGTACTAGGCACGTCCAGCTACTTCTCCGATCGTACTAGTAGTAGGGTGCTCTGGTGGCGGTTGGTCCCGCTCGGATGCGGCGGTTGCTGCCACCTGCCAGGCCAGCGCTGCGGCGTGGTGTTTGGTCTCGCGTTGCCTTGGACGCTTTCGTCTCGCGTTGCCCCGTTGTTCCAGAGCCTTCTCTTGTGCCACCGCCCTGCAACAGGTCTGAATTGCCCCATCCCTATCCGCGGCCAGCCAACGCGAGGACCAGACCAGGGTAGTCGCGGCCCGTGCTCGCTGTTCCAACGGCGACGTAGACGCCGACAGCCGGGCCGGGGTCTCACCGTCCTGGGCATCGGCAGGGCCGCCACGCCGCGCGCAGCCACACAATCCACCCCACCAACGGCTACGTGTCGCGCCTCGGCTCGCGCGCCGCAATTCTTTACCGTGCCATCATGTCTGCCTCTCGCTATCCGTTTGGGTTCGCACAGTGCTCCGTTGCCGTACTACTGTTCTTGACACCGTCACGATTCACGAATGAACGACTCTGCGTCCGTCAACCTATCTACCCTCTCGGATTCCTCTCTCTTTCTTGTGTTTCTTCTGGGCGGTTCTGGCTGGCGAAGGAGGTGCCCAGCTGTCCATGGGCGCCCGACATGCCCGATCCCCCGTATCTCCGGATGAGATTGAGAAAAGCCAATCACGCGGATTAATGCAACCCATTCATTTCGTCATACCATCCTACAGCTATTTTAATGAGGAGAGTCCAGAACAGGAAAGCGCAGCGGGCGCTCCGAGAAAACGGGGTGTCCCTCTACGGCATTCGCATGTGCACTCGATGCTGCCCGTGCCCAGCCACATTTCTCACTGGGGAAACCTTTGTTTATTTATTCCTCTTGATTAGTATTACTACTAGTACTATTGGAGTATCGTTACACTGGCACAAGTCACGTTGCGTCACGCACCGGCAGCCGGCACCGCTGGTGAGATTGCCCGGCTCTGCTTTCTATGGAGCCTGGGGCACTGTAAGTACTCCGTATAGCACATCACGCTGCAGGTAAAGCGCCACGTCGCGTGCGGCCGGTGCTCCACCACTCCAGAACGTGGACGCTCAGGCTGTGCCTGTGCGTGAGAGAGTGGGTGTACCCGGGCTTGTGTTATTCTATTCTGCCATCTACTGTACTCGATGGCAGATGCCATTGCCATTTGCCATTTGCCAGCGGCGGTGTGTCTGTCCGGACATCTCTTTGAATTCGAGTAGTACTACTACTACGACACCCATGATCCGCCATCGATCAAACTCATGGCCGTACACACATTTCCACACGTGTTCCATCCAAACAAGTAGGAGTACTGCCATTTGTACTGACAATGGCTTAAGTACGACACTATTGCCGTTGAGGTGTTGATATGATAGTAGAAACGGTTCTGCTGTAAAATTTCGATTGATTTTAGCTCATTTTAATAGTGTTATGTGAGAGAGAATAAACTGAAACAAATGAACAAAGTACTAGTAAAATGACAGCCATTTTTTGTAACCCATGATTTAGAGAGAGAAGTCGACCAAGCAAACACAGCACTACTAAAAACGACGGTCATTTTTTTTTTTTGTAACCCATGATTTACAGAGAAAAGTCAACCAGCCGTTCTACGACCTCTCCGGAGTCTAGAGGATTAGCTTAAAGGTTGGAAAAACTTGATTCTACTCCGTATTAGTCAAGAAAATTCTCTAACGCTGATTTTGCCGCTAAGATAATTTTAAGCAATCCTATAGGTCTTATAGGTGATTTGCTCCAATAAGCTGGAACTGGAATTATAACTAAGAGTGCCCTGCATGGATGGCTGCCACGTGGTGATATAAAAAAATAGCCGTCACGAAGGTGCCTACTCCTCCACATCACCCATGACCGTGCGATTTGTGAAGACAAGATTCAGCAGCTCCACCGACCTTTTCATCCGTTTGATTTCCTCCCCAGGACACGTGCAAGACATCCAGACTAGGAGTCTATAAGCTTCGGTTTAGAACTTGTGGCTCCATTGAATTTTATTCCAAAGTGCTCATGCCGTGGTAACATTTTCCCTTCCCAAGAAAAGCTGCTTTCTTACGCAGCTCCTCTAATGTAGTTGGCTACATATGCTTCGCTTGAAGCTAGCTGTCATAAAGCACTATACCAGAATAGCTAGATTACCACTTATACACTACACACAATCACCAGCTCAAACCTGAATTGCCGACGGACGAATCAAGATGGGACGGGTCATGAGTCCTGATTGCTAATGCAGCTAGCGCAGTCAGCATCCATTCCAGATTTCCAGCTGATCTGAGTGATCGGCTCCTCTACCTGCGCTGCTAAGGTAAGAAAGAATGGAGCAGAGCTGCCTTTCCCGCGCGCCCGCGCCCTGCTTTCACGGCCACGGCATCCACGGCGGGCATCGGCAAAATGGAGCGCCCACCAGGCCACTCCCCACTACCATTAGGCACTAGCGACCGAAAAGGAAATCGCGGTAAAAGTTAGCGAAACCAGCGGCGTGCGAGATCGCTTGCAAGGCAATGCACGAAACCAGCGTGGGATCTCGGGTGGATTGGATTGGACGGACTGGCGCACTAGTGTGCACGCACCGAAAGCCGGCGGTGGTCGTGCAAGTGAAGTGAGTCGGTCATGCTCTGATGCTCATGCATGTGTGGGCTGATGGCCGGGTGATTCACCCTGTCTGCCGGTGCCGTCCTTTTGAACGGAGCACTTCGCCGGTTGTGGCTGCAGCTGCTAGGTCCGGATCGGACAAACAGTGCAGTGCAGGCTAGTGGCACGCAGGCTTGGCGTAGCTCCAACAGGAGTAGTAGTACAGGGCAGTGGACAGATCAGACAGGCAGACAGATGGAACCTTGCGAAAGCAAAAGTTATTGCATTCAGATGCATCAGTAATCTCCCTTCCCCTAATCCATCACGTGGATTCTTGCGTGATCCTGGTACTCCTGTTCAAAAAAATATTTTATTTTCTGCAGAATTTCAGAAACGTAACCTTGAGAGATCTTTTGTATATATGACGTTTGTGGTAGTTAGTGTTTTCCAATCGGTACTGTGATGGCCAAAAAAAAAAAAAAATCGGTCCTGGGTGCTTCTGGAGTTTGCTCGAAGCAGAGATGGAATCCGAGGGCCCTACCCTATCTCCAACCAGAACAAAGAAAGGAGCTAGGTTAGGGCGCACGGGTATCATCATTAGCAGAGTGTAATTTGTTATTAAGTACACGCATACATGCTTAGGAGGTCCTAATCGTCGTAATCGAGGCACACACACAGCCCACAGGACGAGATGACTGACTCGCTAAGCTTGTGTGGCTAGGAGACGCGCGGCGGTGTAGCTTTATTTCCCCGTCACCCACGACCACGAGACCGGCATATGTCCACGGCGTCGGCAATCGCTGTCCGTGGCCGGCTGCCCGCCAGACGTACGTAGGAGTATTTTACGCTTCGTTCCCGATCGCCTCCTCCGTGTGAGGTGTGTGTGTGACTGTGTCTCGTCGGATGATCCTTTTCTTTGCGTAGAACAAGTACGTGCTTATGCCAATGTGATTCTCACGGCGGCTCCGTTTCTCAAACCATGGACAGGGATGCCCTGCAGCGAGATAGAGACATGCTGATGATTGCAGAGTTTATTTTTCTTGTTAGGTAGATGTCGCCTAATATATATAAGTATATAAAATCTGCATCCGTTGTAGGGATTGAATAATGCAATTAGCTTGATTGTTTTCTATTAAAGGAACTTGATGTATGTTCAGAGAAGAGAGATTATATTCTTTTGGCGAATCACAATTCAGACATACGTGCACATGGCACATTTCCTTCAAGTTTGGACACCGGACCTTGTCCCACACTTCAACCCTGCAGGTGTATGGTCAACGTGTTTCTCTATCAGTTAGTACAATATTGTTCGGCATAATTCTCAATTCCCAAATGTAAAACCAAGGAGTAGCTACTGAGCGAGAGCCTTCGAGACCGACGCTATATAAGCTGTCACTGTCAGACTGTTTCTTTTTGAGAATTACTATATATAAGCTATCACTATCAGACTGTTTCTTTTTGAGAATTTCTAATGAAAAAACTACGCACTAGGGCTATCCGAAGCTTATCATGCATCGTGCATGTACATGATTAGCATACACTGGATTGTTATTATGACATCCTGCAGGGCATGCCGATACTGTGCTCTACCGTGGTGAAAAAGGCAGATCTTATATGTAAACACCGAAAAGTCAGCAACTGCTGCTGCATCTCATATCCCATATCGTTCGGCAGTCATTTTTGGTGGCCACTCAGGCACTCAGCTACTCCGTAATAAGATGGCGAGATTTGATTCCGGTTTCCACTGGAAGCAAGTGGCCATCAACTCCGACCCAGTGTGCTTGTGCTGTAAATGTACTAATCGTATACAGTGTCAGGCAGGTGAATGCAAGGCTTGCTGTGTTTCCGTTTGGAATGTGCAGTGCGATCCCAGGACCAGCAGAGTTCACCCTTGGCGTCAGGACAAGATCGGCTTCAGAGTGGCCACCAATTTGTGGCGTGGCATCGTGCTTTGGGCCTTATTTAGTTTTCAGAATTGGGAGTTAGAAACACTGTAGCGGAATTTCTGTAGTATTTTGTTTGTATTTAGTAAAAATTATCCAAACTTTGACTAATTAGGCTTAAAATATTCGTCTCGCAAAGTAGAACAAAACTGTGCAATTAGTTTTTAATTTCATCTACATTTAGTATCCCATACATGTGCCGACATTTTGATGTGATGGAAAATCTTTTTTTTGCATAGTAGAATTTGAGAAAGAATTTGGAACTAAACAAGGCCTTGAATTTATTCACGCCCATAGTACGGATTATTGACAGGAACAGGGCGTCGCTGTCCTCGTTTTCAATTCTGAGAACAACCAATTTGCCGGAAAGGAGACCGTGCTGCGTCAGGTTGCTGCAGGTGCTACTGTGTCTGTGTATAGCAACCGAGTTTCTGTAGAAACTAACAAACAAACAAAGAAAAAAACCACAGGAACTACTACTTTCCTTTTTTTTTTTTTTAAAAAAAAAAGAAAATCTGGAACTGAACTTTCCTAAACCAACCCTCTAATATCTGTCGCCAAGCCTCTTGAATCATGATGATGATGGAATCGATGATTAGGAGGTACTCCTACACATATATCATATCCGTTGATGGTTGGCCAAAAAAATGCTCGGCCGGCCTCATCCTCATCTCAACGGCCATTATTGATGTGGCCCGCGCGCGCCTCCTCCTCCAGCTGCAGCTACCGGCTAGGAAATCGAGCGTTGGACTCGGACAGACATGCATGCATGCTTTAAGTTTCAGATAACATGGCATGGCCATGACATGGAGCTGAATAAGCCTACCCAACCCAATCAGCAGCTGATTGCTAGACGCATTAAACTAACTACTACTCCATTTCTTCCATCTCTCTCCAAGAATCGCATCAATAAAGGAGAACGCTGCGGATTAGTGTTTACTGCTAGCATCATCAGGAGTCAGCATTGCTAGTCCTAGCAGTACCCAAACGACGTCCCAACCATAAGATAATCGAACGCTGCTGCACCCTGCAATGCCGCGCTCTGGTGTGGTCTGTGGTGTACTCCTACGTTCTCACTTTCCATCCAGGCTCTGGATGGGAACAAACAACACAGGCAATTTGATGACCTGAATCTGAACATTGAATAATAACGGCCAAAATATATCCAGCCGCGCGCGGCAGACGAGCTCGATTAGTCCACTGGTCGGCAGATCTCGGCGTCGACGCGATGTGACCATGACCACGCAGGAACGCATTGAAACGAGCTCGGGTCCTGTTTAGATGGGAGTTGAAAACGAGAAAGTTAGAATTCTAGACACTGTAGCACTTTTGTTTTTATTTGACAAATATTGTCCAATCATGGATTAATTAGGCTCAAAAGATTCATCTCGTGATGTCCAACTAAACTGTGTAATTAGTTTTTGTTTTTACCTACATTTAATATTCCATGCATGCGGCTAAAAATTGATGTGATGGTGATGTGACGGAGAGAGTGAAATTTCTAGCAATCTAAACAAGGCCTCGCTCGCCAGAGATACCAACAACAGTTCACGGTACGTGGTCCGGCGCGGCAAGGCCCCTGTTGGGAGGCTTTTACCTGTATGCCATTATGAAAGTTTCACCCTACCTGTATGCCATTGGAAAATTTGTTTCGACATGTGTGCCATCGTCAAACTTTTTTTTTTACCTGTGTGCCATTCTATTTGGTTTTCGCCGTTTAGGAGCTCTTACGTGTGGACCCGAGCGGTGACAATGTCTGAAATACCCCCCCCCCTCTTTCATGATGCTGCCCCTCCCTTCTTCTCTCTGTCCGGTGGGTCTCATCTGTCAGTGACAGTCCCGTGCCGATGCGAGGACCCCGGCAAGGCCCCGACCGTGCCATGAGCCGCGCGCCCGCGCCACGCCTCGCCTCCTCGTCCTCGCACGCACCATGCCGCCCATCGCGGCGCCAGCCTCCTTCCCCGCGCTGGACGCCAAGATTGCTGCGCGCGGCGGCGAGACAGAGCGGGGCGGAGCTCGCGTCCTGCAGCGCGCGCGCGCCCGCGAGCCGGACGCGGCGGCGGCGGCCCAGGCGACGCAGAGGGCGGGGTGGGGCGGCGCCCGCACGGCCGCGAGCTGGAAGCGGCGCCGGCGGCGCGCGACACGGAGGTACGAGGCGTAGCGCACGACGGCCGAGCTGAGCGGGTCGGGGTGGAGCGCGCACGGCGGCGCCTGCGCGTCCGCGGCTTCGGCGTCACGAGCAGAGGAGATGCAAAGAGCAGGCGGCCGCGAGCAACGACGCGGCCCCGAAGCGACGACGCTTCCCCGGTGGCGGCGCACCCCGGCCCCGGCGGCCGTGCGACGCGACGGGCAGCGGGTGCGGGTCCGGCGGGCGCGGCGGCGCGGACGAGGCCGCCGTGGAACTGGCCGTGGACGCGAGGCGGGAGACGCAGGGAGGAAGGACTGGGGCGACGACCTCATGTTCTCCGTCGCCGCGGGAGCCGGCGCGCGTGACCGCCGACGGCGTCGCGGACATGTTGTCGTCTCCGTCTTCGCCCGCGTGGCCTGTCGGCTTCGCCGTCCCGGACGCGGCGCAGCAGGGCTCGCGGGCCCGTAGGAGGCGCGGCGGCGGACACGGCGCAGCAGGGCCGCGCCGTGGAGGCCGCGGAGCTGGCACCTCGTCCCGGAGCTCCGTCGCGGCCTCGTCCGACGCGCGTGCGGGAGGCAGCGAGGGCGTGGGGCGGAGCTCATCGCGATGGCGCGCGGACGAGGGCGGGCACCGAGCAGGCTGGCCTTAACGCCGGCCGCGCGGGGTGTTCATCTGGACTGAGGAAAGGAGGTGAGAGGAAGGAGATGAACATGGGTCCCACATGTCATTGGTGTGTAGGTCTGAGGGTATTTTAGACCTTTTCCATATTAGCTTGACACCGTTAGCCACAAATCTGGATGGAATGGCACATAGGTACAAGAAAAGTTCGACGATGGCACATAGGTCGAAACAAACTTTCCAATGACATACAGGTCGGGTGAAACTTTCATAATGGCGTACAGGTAAAAGCCTAGGGAGGGCGACGTTGCCGGAGGAACTTCCCCTGTCTTCCGCGCAATAATAATTGGACGGGAAAACAAGGCCAACTGAAACAAGGCACCGCCTAGTTGTACTAGAACAGTAGTAGTATCGTCGATCGGGAAGGAACTGGAATCTTCCAGCCTTTTCGTTTCAGCAGCATGCACGTTGGACGAGCAGTTTCGGAAAGACGTAAGCATGCGGCGCTCTCCTGTCTCAGTCACGAGAGAGGAGTGATGATCTCAACGTCCACGTACTGCTACTACGCATCTAATCTACTGTATGAACCATTTTCCTCCTGCTGGAATCCTCTCTTTACAGCTCTGCATCGCAGCATGAGGACACAGGAGGGGAGGTCAAGTTGTTGCTGTTCCTGAGCTTAATGCTCATAGTGATATGTCACATGATCCCAAGAAGAATCAGTTTTGCGTGTGTTTAGGGCGAGGGGTGGACAAACAAGGACTGTACTTAATATTAAAAATACAGTAACATTTTATATCAGGATACTTCAAAGGACGAAGACGGCGGCGATCCATCCTTGCTTCTTTTCTCAGCTCGTGGCTGATGGCTTCGACTCAGGCGCACGACAATGACCTGCGAGCTAACGGCAGCCGCGAACAGATCGAGCACCGTGGTCTCGGGGACGGTGGAAATGCAACATAGAGAATGGCTTTGGTGGTGGCTGGACTCGCCGGGGCCGCGGTTGCGTTTGCTGCCCTTTTGCATTATCTGTGCTGGATGGACGTACGTAATGGAAGCATTAGGTGAACGCACCTGCTGTTCATTCCCACGTCTCAACTAATAAAGATCATCCCCTGGGATTAAACTTATCGCCCATTCTGGTACTAGCCACGTCACAGGCTGCGACCTTTATTCATGCCTTGCCTTTTTATTTGTTTGTTTGTTTGTTTGTTTCTTCTCCTGGATTATTCTGCAGCTGTTGGTATTATTATTATTATAATCAAGCCTAGGATGGATGATGGATGGATCAAATCATCCTCTATACGTGTAGTATAGCTGCGTTCTGAATATTTCAGCTGCATATGCATGACGATGCAGTAGACTTTCCCCAGATATTTCACATGTGTTTCCGTTGGCAAGATGCCAAGAGGAATCTTATATCCTCCACTAATATCAAGGGGTCGATCACTTCTCAAACAAAAATGTTAAGACGGAGCGCTGCAAGCCTGCAACAGCTGTTTCATCTGCACTCTGCTAGAGAATGATGTTGTGATGTGTGCTTAGGTACATTGCATTGCATTTGTGCTAAATGGTTCAAATTTTGACATATCTAAGCTTGGTTTTTTGAATTTACACTCAAATCTTAACATTTTGGTTTTCTATACCTCCCTTTGGACCTCAAATTCTGATTGTTAGGATTTGTGGCAGGAGGAGCGTTTTTTATTTGGCTCCTCAGAATGGAATCATGATGTAATCCACTTTGCTTTTTTTTTTTTTTTAGATTAGGTAATCCCTTGCTGGTTCCAACTAATAAAGATCACCCTAGGATTTGCCATGACATAAAAAAAGAATAGCCTTCATCAGGTAATAACAAATCTATAAATAAATAAATCTAGTACTAGCCACAATGTGTGCCGTGACCATTTTACCAATCTGCTCTCCCTCTTTGGTGCAGTACAGGCATAAAGTCCTATCAAATCTGATCAAATATTCCTAACAAGAATACCGAAGTCTTGCAGCATATGCTTTTCATGATCTGATGTGTGAAATAATTTGACTGGATCTCTACTAGTTCCTTTTACCGCTTTCATGCGTGTATGATGTATCAACCCTTTTGTAAAGGAAATGTGTGTTTTAGCTAGAAAAAGAGATGGGAAAACATGGGACCTCCTATGAATCTTGTGCAAGATAGTTGCTCACAGATCGTATAGCCCAATAACCTACTTGGCTTTGCAGAGGAGCGAGGGCGGGGCACAACACATAGGAGCAAACTTAATAATTTTACTCTTTTCACTTGTTTTCTTTTTGTGTTTATTTTTTCGTTCCAATGTCAACAACTAATCATGTTTACTGGTTTTTACTTACAGTATATTTTTGTGGATTCTTAATCTACGTAACCTCATTCCAAATTTCAAATAAACTAGTTCAACATATTATCTGTGAATGTAGAAACAATATACCAAATTGTTCAAATGGAGCATTTCAAATGTTGATTTTATAAAAAGAAAAATAGCAGAAGAAAAACAACTCATATGGGTCTCAATTTGTTGCATTTATTACAAAAAAAAAAAACACCGCAGCTCTAATGGATTTGAGAGAAAAAAAATACATTTCAAGTTTGAGATTGAAACTAACTAATTACCTACAGCCCCACATCCATACAGCATACAGTGCATATGGCTAATTGATTTTTTCTTTTTGAGAAAACGGAAAAACTATATTACATAAACTTCTTAATGTTTATCTCTAGAATTACTCAAAAAAAATGTTTATCTCTAGAAGCATTTGAGCCCACCAAGAAGGCCCAAATCCGTTCTTAGTTCCGTGTCTTCCTACACTGGACGGACCATTTGAGCCCACCAAAAAGGCCCAAACGAAATAGCCCAAAGGATCACTCACTCTCACGCACTCCGTCACAGGCTACCCCCGTTCTGTCTGTCTCCGAGGTGAACGCGGATCGGCGGCGGCGGCGCGAGGCGAGCAAGATGAGCGGGAGCGGGGTGGTGAAGAAGGCGGCCGACGCAGCGACGAAGGCCGGCAAGGCGATCGACTGGGACGGCCTGGCCAAGATGCTTGTCTCCGATGAGGCCCGCAAGGAGTTCGCCAACCTCCGCCGCACCTTCGACGACGTCAACCACCAGCTCCAGACCAAGTTCTCGCAGGTAATCGTCCGATCTAGCCATCTCCCTAGGATCTGGTTCATCTTCCTTAGATCAGGTTTGATTGAATCTGGTTTCGTTGTGGCGATTCGTAGCATCCCAGAGTAGTACCAATTTGTTTACGGAAATCAGGGCCATCTTCCACATTGCATATAATGATGATATGATGCAGTTACACCTGCATATCTGTAGGCAAGATAAAATCCAGTTCTATGTACGACTTGCTAACACTGAATCAGACAATGTAGAATGTAGTAGTATGTTCTGGGTAAAATTTCCATTTTGCGCTGAGGCTGCCCAAATACCCTCTGATTCTGTTTTGCTTTCAATAATTGTGTCTCAGTAGTCAGTATGCTTGTTATAAGTACCAACATAAAAAAAAAAAAGAAATGGTACAGGTGAATGGCTCATTTTCTTCTAATGCATGTAATCCATTGGTACAAAGGATTACATATTGTTTTGATGTCCGTCAACAGCACTGCAGAGATTTACATTACACATTGACAAGCAGCATTTTATTGAAGAAGGCAAAGCAGCATTGTCCTTATTAAATAGATAGTCCTCTTATTTACTAAATGCTTGTAGTCCTACTTCATTGTAGTTATGCATTGATTTGGTTGATATGCCCTCGGCAACATTGAAATAATGTGCCATCTCTTCTGAAATTTTTGGCCTTTTGGGGTGCTTTTCTCAGTATTTCTTCAATTATTTTGCAGGAACCCCAGCCGATTGATTGGGAGTACTACAAAAAGGGAATTGGATCGAAAGTTGTTGATATGTACAAGGAGGCCTATGAAAGTAAGTAGTAATTCTCCACTCCATCTTACTCCTGTATCTGCAAACTGTTGTACTATTAAATTGCAAGCAATCTGGTATTTTGGGATTTACAACTTGCTATCTTTATTTAACTTGGAATATTGATTAGAACACCAGATGCAACTTCCTTTTTCTTTGTATGGAGAGAAAGATCTATAGTAGTATTATGTAAATAAAGGGTGCTTCATGTGTGCATTTGAATATCACATATTTTGTAGATACCATATTACTGGAGGTATTTTTGGTAGAAAATTTCAGCTGAAACTAGGCAATTCTTCCTGCCTTTTGTAAATGGGCTACTAATAATAGGCTGCGTCCATGGCCATTGCAACATTTAACTCTAAGATGGACTAGATATAAGGCTTACCAAATGCTTTAGTACTGTTTTGCTCACGGTCGCCGGCCTTAAAGGTTTCAGATACTCTCATAGTTTTATGCACTTTTCAGCTATTTAACCACCTATGGTGATGTGAACTGTGAAAACAAATGCAGGCATGGAGATCCCCAAGTATGTTGACACTGTCACTCCTCAGTACAAGCCAAAGTTTGATGCTCTGGTGAGGATTCGCTGTTCTCTTTATAACTTGTACTTCCTTAGTTCCTTTCCTTAGTTTACTATGACTATATTGCTTTGACCGTTGCCTCCTTCAGATATTTGATGATATTTTCTGTCTGTATGATATACACAGCTGGTTGAAATGAAGGAAGCGGAAAAAGCATCACTAAAGGAATCAGAGAGGATAGAGAAGGAGATTGCTGAAATGAAGGAGATGAAGGTGAGGTTGATCTTTAGCAAACTTGGAGCATGTTTCTTTCACTAGTCATGCTAACATCACACCTTGCTTGTGCACACAGAAAAAGATCAGCACGATGACTGCAGACGAGTACTTTGCGAAGCACCCTGAACTGAAACAGAAGTTTGACGACGAGATCCGTAACGATTATTGGGGATACTAAAGCGCAGTGTGCCCTTTCTTTGGAACATCCAATAATACATTTCGCCCCCTAAATGTGCTGAGTTAACCTTCCAAACTTGACGAATTGTGTAACGGGCATGCCGAAGTTCCAAGTAACTCGGCTGTCCTTGCACCATGGCCAGACCTCACATTTTTAGTGTTATAAGGGTCTTATGATAATTTTGTTTTTGCTCCTGGGTTCCTCCAAGCATGATGGAAATTCACTCAGGTTTTGTTTGCTGCTTTGTTTTTTTCACTAGAAAAAAGAGTTGCTGGTTTGTTGGAATACACTCCAGTCATCCTTGTAGGCCAAGCTCCAGAGAGTCATCTGAAGCCTGAATCTGTTGTGTTAGCTATCAGTTGTCATGGCTCTGAAAGAGCATGTTTTTCTTGTGCCCTTTGTAAGCAAGACACCCCCGTGGCCCCGTGGACTAATTCTGTGGTTGATGTGCAGCCGAGTGACCTAATAACGCTGGTGGGTGCCACGAAATGTCAAATAGCACATATATGTACTGAAATTTCAGCCAGATATTTGTTAAGATGCTCAGTCCAGTGGTCGGCAAATTTATCCAGGACGTTTGCGATGGCCAGGTTTTTGGTTCAGCAACCACTGCTGGGTGCCGGCGACTCAATTGAAAGCTGCATATGGGGGAAATCCAGTTGTTTAGGAGTACTGTGCATAACAATTAAGTGCTGTACCGCGCCTCGTTGAATCTCAAGCAATTTGTATGTCAATGATCAATCGCCATTTTTCTCGTGGCAAGACGGAAGTTGAAAAGCTACTATTGAGTTTATCCATTACATCTGAGATCAAAATATCAGATCCCACTAGTCATCAACATCTTCTTTCTTCTTTTGGCTTCCAGCCTTTCCCATAGCTGAAATTGATCAAACTTGGTCTCTACTCTGTGCCCCAAAAAGAATTGTATTGCATCCAAAGATTCCGAACAGTGTTTTTTTTTTTCTTCTGTTGTCGGCAACATTTAGCAGAATGTGGTGGCTACGAGGACAGAACCACAAAAAGGTTCATTTTTTGTGCGACTGCCGACGCCAACAGCCGGGCCCAGATTACGTACTACTCTCGAAAGCTGCATATGGTTTTGTCAACAAGGAACGGAACTGTATATATCAGTGGACGTGTAACAGCTGACCAGGGAATGGATGGCTGAGCAAAGCCACCGTCATTTAACTGGGTCATGAACCAGGGAAAAGGAAAACTACCCAGCCATTTGCTATGCACTGGAGCTTAGCAGGCTCTGTGTTCTTTTAACTGCTGGTATACAAATGGTTTCGTCCGGGTAGACAGGGACCCGTGAAGGAACTAGAGCCATGCATGCCATGGAAGCCTCTCGTTTTCTTTTTGACCTAAAAATGATATTTGCACCGACGCATCCGTCGTTTGATGTTTACCTCTTTGGGGGCTGGATTAAGATAATGGTGTTTATGTTCAACTAATAAAGGTCATGCAACCATATTCTTAGATAGTAGACTAGTACTCCATGTACACGTATTGAACCCCTTGGTCAATAAAGACTAGATATGATGTTGAAAGCCATTTCCAGATTATAATATTTGTGCTTGTATTTTTATATTTATTCGATTATTAAAATAGTGATATTTTGGATGACATACTAGTTACACACTTATGGCGACCTTTTAAATTTTAAGATTTGCTTTCTCAACCGGCGGCGTGGGCATCCTTGGCATCATGTGGGCGACATGATCTTCATCCTCGTCTACTGCACTGCCAGCCCTCTGGGGCGCATCAAACCGACCGACACCTTCGGGCAACCCGGAAGGTTGAGGAGGCAAATCTTAAAATTTGGCGATACATAAAGAAGTTGTAAAGCTAGAGCCACGGGTCTTGAGCGGAGTCCCAAGGTGTATGCAAAGTTGGTGATGAATTTGGGCTCTCCATGTAGGAGGACAAAATGAGCTCCAAGGGCATCATACTACCATCTCTGAACTTCACTAGATCTAGGCCTGAAAGTTGGAGCCGGAGCTCAACCTAAGGGACGTTGGTCAGGAAGTTGGAACTTAGTGCAGGGGCTAAGAAGGGATTTTGGATTGTAACATCTATCTGACTGCAACAATCTGCCTTGTGCTCTGTTAGATATGTTATCTGTTTTTTCATAATCAAAGAGATGAAAAGAAAACAAGGGCTGAAAAGAGTATCCATAATTTTCTCGTTACTTGCATTACTCCATTATTAGCTTGGCTTCAAAACAGCAAGGTACACACGTGGACAACGTTACACTTGGCTTACCACAACACACGCACAACACCTTTCTCTTAATGAAATACGGGTAAATAGACCGATCGCGAAGACACACACACACAACACACACTGTGCTGCCGCAAGCTCCACACATCAATTTTTTTTTTTTGATTGAACGCTCCACACATCAATTGACCGAAGCTACTGCTACTACATTAACCAACGCCGCCTGTGCTCTCCTTCTCCGTTCACCTTAAACTGCTGCGGAGGAAGACCTGAGTAGCTGGCCGCCGGCCGACGAGATGGGCCTAGGCGTTGCTCCAGAAGGAGCCGTATCCCCTGGCGCTGGCGCGGAGGACGATCTGGTGGTACAGCGCTGCGATTGCCGCGCCAATGAATGGACCCACCCAGAAGATCCACTGCACCAATGGACAAAATTGTGTACGCAGTACACATGTCAGAGTGCAGTCCAGGACAACTAATCGACGAAACCATAGCTTTGCTTATTCCTGCCAGCTGCTGCAATTAGTCTTGCAAAAAAATGTGCGGAGAAAGATATGTAAATGTAATACCTGGTCGCTCCAGGCCTTGCTGTTGTTGTACACGACGGCAGGGCCGAGGCTCCTCGCCGGGTTGATCCCCGTGCCGGTGATCGGGATCGTCGCCAGGTGCACCATGAACACAGCGAATCCAATTGGAAGCGGCGCCAACACCTGGTGACCATCCCGTTTGTCAGTACAGAAAAGAGGCAATGCAACTGCATGCAACATGGAAGCAAAACTGCACAAGTTCTTGCAATGAGCAGGATGGCAGGTGTGGCAATTACCGGGACGTGGGAGTCGCGGGCGTTGCGCTTGGGGTCGGTGGCGGAGAAGACGGTGTATACGAGCACGAAGGTGCCGATGATCTCGGCGCCGAGCCCCGTGCCGGTGGAATACCCGGGACTGACTTCGTTGGCGCCGCCGCCGTAGTGCGCGTAGAAGCCACTCTGGAAGCCCTTGACGAGGCCGACGCCGCAGATGGCCCCGAGGCACTGCGCGGCCATGTAGAGCAGCGCGCGCACCAGGGATACCTTGC
>JAKNSH010049954.1:0-22571 GCA_027790015.1 Cymbopogon flexuosus
TGACGCGGGCGCGCACGGCGCTCACCGTGCGCGCGGCGCCTACGCCAGTTTTTTCCTGAAAATAAGGCTACGTTTGGATGCACCAACTAAAAATTTAGCCGGCTAATTTTAGGGTGGCGCATCCAAACACCCTAGCTATCAACTAAAAGACATCCTAGCTATTAAAAAGCAAATAGCCCCATTAGTTGTTGCAACCTACCTAAAATTTAGCTCTAGCAATTAGCTAGCTAAACCTTAGTTGTGGTGCATATATCCAAACATGGCCTAAATACGAAAATGGAAATAGTAGTAGTTCAACTACGTTGTTTGATTATCAAATAAATTTCTCAAATGAAAAACATATGAAATCAATAATTTTAATTGATGTTTAGTTGAATTTAAATATCAGAATTTGAAATTTCAAATGCCTCCCTAGGTTGAGAACCAAGAATCAAGCAATACTTAGCAGTAATGGCTTTACTCTGTAGGTTTTCATTAACAGAGACCTTTGAATGGAAGCGATCGGGATTGCCTTCATTAATCAAATTCGTCCGCCTCCATTAAGCATTGTGTAGTAGTGCCTAAGTCCTACCTATCATGATCAAACTCTAGGTATAACATCTCATGCATCTCACAATGTGTGGCTATTTCTCCGGTGGAGACAACATGCGCGGCAACCAGGAGACACTAATGATAAGTTTTATCGTTCTCAAAACCGATCACCCTAGTCTTTCATAGCACGAGTGTGTGTGAATGTTTACATCAAGAGTGTGGCAATTCAAACACCCCAAATTATAGGACATTATAATAATCCAATCCCTTGGTTACTAGTTAGAATCTCATTATCTCAAACCTAATAGGAGATTATCAATATTTAGGGACTCAAGAACAGTCAAAACATTCGTTCAAAAAAAAAAAAAAAACAATAGTGGAAACAAACTTTGTTGTCAAAAAAAAAAAAAAAGAACAGTCAAAACAGACTACATTTCTACTACCGGAATCTAGACTATAAATACGTCACAAAAGAAAAGGAATCTAGATTGTAAATAAATATACAATCATCAAACACATGGGTATTAAATCATATATTCAATTACAAGGAATAAAATGGTCCAAAGCATTAGGAACCAAGATATAGGAAATAAGCAATTTGAATAAGGCGTACTAGATAATATAATAATCATTTATGCCTTCAGAAAAAATATAATAACCATTTTCTTTTTGAGAATCATTTAATCAGAGCATCAAATATTCAAATACATGGATCTACACCTGCCACCTCAACATCTTCCACGCTTTTTTTTTTCTCATCGAAAACCTCATCTGTACATGGGCCAGGCTAAAAAATGTAAGCCCAATATTCACCAAACCGCGGGGACGACCTTTGCATCCTAACGCTTACGGCCCACTTTAGCCCATCAGGCCCATCAGAAAAAGTGGTCTCGCCTCTCTCGTCTCCTCTGTTGCCCCTACCGCCGACGTGGGCTCGCCGTCGCCGCGAGCTCCACCCACCTTCCTCTCTCTCTCTCTCCCTCTCTCCTTTGCGGTCCGAGCGCGCGATGTGGCGAGCGACGAGGCGGTGTCGACGGCCGCCGCGGCAGTGGCTCTCGTCGGACGCAGCCGCGGCCTCCGAGGCGCCGCCGCGGGGGCAGCGGGTGGCCGCTCTGTGGGGGAACGGGGACTACGGGCGGCTGGGGCTGGGCGCGCTGGCGTCGCGGTGGAGCCCCACGATCTGCCCCTTCTTCCTCGCCCGCCGCGCCGCCGACCCGCCCGCCTCCCTAGCCTGCGGCGGCGCTCACACCCTCTTCCTCACCCGTATGGCCGCCCCCGCTTTCCTTCCCCACCTTTTTGATCCTCACTTAGCGTCACCTGATTACCATCTGCCCGTCTAGTAATACGAGAGCAGAGATCATGCTAAAGCTAATTCATTGTATTGGTTCACGCAGTTAAATGATTTTATTTACCTACCATACTAACATTTCTATTGCTAGATATGTAATGAGCTTGATTTTGACCATATGCTATAATGCTCTGATTCGGAGTGATTGTAGTTGTACTATAATATACACAATGCCCTGCTCTTCTGGCCAATAAAATAGCACAAGCAAGTGAACAATCAGCATTTTGTTTTTGAATTTTGGTGTCCTAATGCGGCAGAGGTGTTCTCTTCCGTTTTTATGCAGAGGGTGGACGAGTGTTTGCTACAGGGCTGAACGACTTTGGGCAGCTCGGGATAGGATCCTCTGTTACACATACGCTGGTACCGAATCTTGCCCATCTTATTTCACAAGTTTGCTTCCACATTGTCTATTAGCAGAACTTTGGCATGGATCCTCCTAGCTGAGGGAAGAGAAACCTTGGCTAAGTAATTGAAAGCTGCATGCATTGACCATATTACTTATCATGCATTTCATTAAAAAAATTATATTTTGTATTACCTTGAGGGCACAGATACCCTTGGAAGTAGACATACTGTCACTTTCCAGAGTCAGGTTTAGTAATTTACATCAGTTGCTAGATACGTCAGGTTAAGAAGCAAAGCAGGTATTACTGGTCATTCACAACATTTATTGACATTTTCTTTCTGTATAAGTATAACTACAATTAGCTTTGGTTTTTCCTATCTGTGTTTTGAATGAATTTGATGTTTTTTTCGATATATAAGCTACGAAACCGATGAATTCCACATACTGTGTATTTCCTTTCTGTACAGTATATAATTCATTTTTTCCTTTTCATGTAGGAGCCTGTTGAAGTTTCTGGATTTCACGAGAGAGTTGTAGAAGTTTCAGCTGGCAACCATCATTCTTGTGCAGTTACCGGTAATACAAAATAATTAGATTCTGTTAGGTCCCTACTTTTATTCACCATAATAAGGTGAAGCTATTTAACTGATAATATCAGATGGAAGGGAGGATGCCATCTTCTATGTTACTATATATTTTAATGGAGCGGCAGATAGTTCAAGCTTCTTGGGTGTAGAAGTTAGTGCTTCCTTGCTTCTTGTTTGCGTGGGCCTAAACACACAAGTATAGGATGTGGAAATAAACATTTTTGGTCTTTCTGGTTGTTTGAATATTGATCTAGTGCCGAGTGTTCATGATTTCAAGCATATTGCCATTTATCGCGTCTGAAGCTTCATGTACATGCTGCTGTAATGCAGTCATTATATTTTTATTATGGTCCCAATTACTCTACTAGATATTGACAACGGATTTGATATCGGGTAGGTTGCACTTCAAACAAAAAGGGTCATATGGATTTGTGCACTCACCTTAGGCCTAAGTGCGATCGCACCTTAATTGAAATATGCTATTGCTCATTTGCTAATTGAGCTGTCATATGCTCTGTAAACTTATTGATATTTTAAGGTTATTGTCACTGAATTCTGCACTGCAGCATACAACACATTGCATACAATAATGTTTTTACTAATATCTGGATAAGTATAACAGAAAAGAAGTGTGATTGTCATCTTTTCTGTTTCTTTACCAAATTGGATTTGTGCTGCACATATGTTCATTGTAATAATTGTATTACCAATCTCCACTAAAATTATGTTCTGACTTTCTTGAACAGCGGATGGTAAGCTCTTTGTTTGGGGCAGAAACTCAGGTGGCCAGCTTGGCCTTGGTAAAGGTAATAGTATTATCCCCATTCTTTGCTTCCTTAATGCCACCTATTCATATCCATAATTGAATGTTCTGGTATCTATACGCTGACATTAGTCACACTATCAACAGCAACTTATTGACACTGGTGAGTGCTTGATCTGGCAAAAGATAATAAAATCTCTGTACGAGGTTAGGAAGTCCTAATAGATAGCTTCATAGCTCTTAGGTATTATTTGACCACTTTTTCAACTCGCCATACCCATTATTTTTTCATGCAGCATAATCATGTGTCTCTTTAAGATTTTGCTAGGGACTATGGTAGATCATGCTAGGGAAAAGTTTCCATCAATTATCCGTTGGTAGTTTTATTTCTGATGAGATGGAGTTTTTCTTTTAACTTGCTTTAGGGGCAGGCAAATTAGTTTCTACCCCAACAAAGGTTGATTGTTTGACTGACTTCAGAGTAAAAATGGTTGCTCTGGGATCAGAGCATTCAATTGCTGTTACAGGTGACTAAGAAATTGGTGCTTTATAGCAGTTGTATTTAAATATTTCTACCTCAGTGTCTGAATCTCTCCTATCATTTACTTCTCCAGAGGAAGGTGAAGTCTTGAGTTGGGGAGCTGCTGGTTCTGGTAGGCTCGGACATGGCCGTCAATCTAGCATCCTGGGATTTTCTCTGACCTCAAGGTATGCCGGTATGGTAATATATATTTCGTAAAATACTAGTGCTGGAACTTAATTGTGTATGTACTCTATGTCATGGAACAGTTCATTGTCATCTATTTAGAAGATATAAGAAAATCCTAACCATAAGAGATGAAAAATTTTCTACTGCAAGCTGGCATGCCTAAGTACACAAGAGAGCTATGTGCATGATTTTAAGAGGAATGGGCTTCTAACTTCTAAGTATCTTAACTTCTTAAGCAGTTAAAGCTTGTGGCAAACGATAAGGGTATTGTTTGTGCTTTCCTTAAAGTGAACAAGGTTGCTAGATTATGTAGTATTTTGTGAGTTTTAAGTAAAATGCCTGATGGTATAGATATAGAAGTTCAAAACTTGGAAGGCTTTTGTGGAATATCTTATGGTAAAATAGGTCTGACAATTTTGGATGTGTTTGTACACTATGGTGTTAAATTGTTTGAAAGATAATAAATCAGTAACTATGTCTTCACTTGGCAGTGAATATACTCCAAGATTGATCAAAAACTTTGATGATATCAAGGTATTTTGACTTGAAACTTAACGTGCCTCTTAATCAGAAAACGATCTCTTATTGCCATCTACTGACTGTCTTATATTTCTATCGATATATGCATTGGCTAGATTAAAAAGATAGCTGCAGGAATGTTGCACTCAGCTTGCATTGATGGTAAGCATACAGAAAAGCAATATTCAAATTGTGCAATCACAATTACCCATCTTATGATTTCCCTACGTCAAAATTGCAGAAAAAGGTACTTTGTTCATATTTGGGCAGAAGACTGAGAAGGTGGTATCCAATCAGTCAACCTTGGCATTTATTTTTTTCACTTCCCTTCCCAAAATACTTTTATCTCCCTTCATTTCTTTGGATTTAACAAAACCTTTTAGGGATTTGGAAGATCAAATGAAGCATTCAGACCAAATATTGTTGAGGACATACCATTTTCAGAAGAAGTTGCTTGTGGAGGTTACCATACTTGTGTTGTAACAGGTATTGGTGTTTGATGCAGTCTTTATTTTGTATCTTAATGCAGAATTATCAAAATTTTCAGCTGTTAACTTGTCATGCAATTCTGAATTGAATACACTAATGTTTTGACAGATAGCGGTGATCTGTATTCTTGGGGTTCAAATGAAAATGGCTGCCTTGGTCTGGGGTATTTCATCTATGACTTTCTCAAAACTTTCCTACAGCATCTTGTATCCTAACTATATCCGTGTGCATCCAATGTTGAAGTTGTATTCTTACATGATTATCTCTAACCAGAGGCACGGATATGGTTCGCTCTCCAGAAATTTTGAAAAGCTCGCTATTTAAACTTCCTGTATCAAAGGTTTGTGCTTCTGGTCACCTATTTCATTTTTTTTATATATGATATTGCACCACTTAAAGACATTTCTTGTATTGATGTATGTTGGATATGGAGTCCTTGACCATCTGCCCTCTGCAGGTATCTTGTGGTTGGAAGCATACAGCTGTAATTTCAGGTATCATAATTATACTTATTTTTCACTAGTATGTTGGTTCTAATTAGTAGCAAATGCTAGTAAACAGAAACTCCTTTTGTTAGTCTTGACAATAGCTGTCTCAATAACACTCCATACATGGTTTGTTTTGATGGTATCTTGTATGTCAAAATGGTCGTTTTAAAAGCTCTGGCAACAGTAATATAGAACAGTAGAGTAGACTATATTGATGGTACCTTGTAGGTCAAAATGGTTGTTTTAAAAGCTTTGGGACTAGACTATACTTTGAAGTGGACACTTTTGAGTGAATCCTTGATTGTTTTAAAAGCACCAGCAACAATAATATAGAATAATAGACTATACTATACTTTGAAGTGGACATTTTCGAGTTGAATTCTTCTGTGTTTACTATAATCTACTCCCTCCGTTCCAAATTATAAGACATTTGACTTTTTTGATCTTAAGTTTGACTGCTTATCTTATTCGAAAAATTTGTGTATAGTCAAATTTAAGTCATTCTTGAAGATTTTTTATTAATCAAGCAAGCCACAACAAAACATGTGATATTTTGCACAATTTTTTGAATAAGACGAGTGGTCAAACTTGAGCTCAAAAAAGTCAAACGTCTTATAATGTGGAACGGATTTAGTAACACTTATCGGTATGAGGGTCAGATTAACAATGTTCCAACTCATGGTGAGTGTTACCTTATAACCTTTTAACAAACATACTAAGGGTTCATAGGAAGCAAGGAACTGGTCTAGGAATTTCTTGGATTTAGGTCAAAATCTGAACTGCATCCCAAAGATTTTGGATCCCAGTCCACCCTTTCCAAACAGGTCCTAAAGGTCATTTGCAAGTTGAATCAGATTAACTTTATATCTTTAAAAATTGATAATGGATCTTCTGAACTCATAGTTTTAGGTATAAAAAGGACTGTGAATTTATTTGGAAAAAAAATGAAGGTTTCTGGCAGGGTTCTGGGTAGTGGCCCGAATTGTGTCAATACGGATGATGGAAGGATTTTGGGGCAGAGTAATAAGTGAAGTTGGTTTTTTTCTTTTGGTCTAGCTGTATAAGCTGAATGGATGACAAGATTGCCTGTGTTATGTACTATTGGGTAATTTTAGTTGTCAAAAGAATTTTTTAGTTATATTTTATCACTCTGTGCTCTGAGCACCTCATAACATCCAGGTGATGACATTTACACATGGGGTTGGGGAGGTGCCAATGGAACTTTTTTCGAAGAAGGGCATTCTTCTGGTGGACAGCTGGTGAGTTACTTTCTGCCACAACTGTTTCTACTTGATGGCGATTATGTGCATAATCCCTACGGGACGCCAGTCATATGGTCAAACTGCCTTGCTACTTGC
The DNA here is from genome assembly GCA_027790015.1 of Cymbopogon flexuosus. Taxonomy (NCBI): domain Eukaryota; kingdom Viridiplantae; phylum Streptophyta; class Magnoliopsida; order Poales; family Poaceae; genus Cymbopogon; species Cymbopogon flexuosus. Next base: position 7,139 of record JAKNSH010049954.1, read on the forward strand.
AGGGACATGGAAATGACGTTGACTATTTTGAACCTATGATGGTTCCCTTTGACAACAATGCAAGAGCAGTACATGTATCGTGTGGCTTCAATCATACTGGTGCAATTTATGAGTACTGCGAGGGCTGACTGATGTGCCACCTGCAGACAGCATATAAGCATGTCTTGAGACTTGGACTAATTATCAAATTATACTCAGTAGAAGTGCACATAAACAGCAGAAAGAAGTTCTGATATTGGACCTGCATCTGTGTGAGGAGAAATATAGTAGAACAGAGTGATACCACCCCTCCTGATTGATTGAGGAGTGAGGGGGATGTAAATCAAACAGAATAAGAGATAAACTGGATGCATTTTGTGATGCATCAGAGTTACAGGTCAGTATATAGCGTTCCAGCCGTTCCTTCATTCATTGGGTTGTTATGTGTTGTTTTGCTAGCTAATAAGAAATCCATTGCCTGAGGTCTCAGGCTGTTCGTGTACATGATGAGTACTTGACTACTTGGTGTCTATGCTTGCTGTGTTTCTGTGTAAACAATACATGAATCAATTAATCATGTTTGTGTTTGTACAATTAAGAATGTACATATATCAGTGCATCGTTCATTTATTTTGGAAGATTTATGACCTTTTTGTTGATGTCCTATGTTTGCCGGTTTAGTGAAGCATGTGGACTGCGGTGGCATGGGATACTTTTCTTATTTGAAACACTACAAGAGAAATATTTCCAAGGCATTTCATCATTTGACTTCGTTTGCAAGGATGGTTGGGATTCAGTCATGTAATGGTCTAACGAAGCTTTGAACCATTTTTTTTGAGTTCAAGGGCCAAGCCCCGGTCTATTAACCAAGGTCAACAGACCAAAAACATTCAGAACAGCGCAGGCCAGTGGAACGCCACCAGCAAACGTTTAAGCGTTTGAACCATACCAAACTCCAAACTGAAAGACTACTAAAAACAAGTTTACCCATAGCAGCACACAGCTGTACTCTGTCAGCGAACACCTAAACAGAAAGCTTTCCAGAAGAGTTTCCACCTGAAAGCAACACCCAACGAGTCTTCTTAGCTTCAATCATGAAGAGTAACGAAGGCACTCCCCAGGTTAAGGTCTTGTTTCCTCCAGCTCTCCCAGCTGATGTCTTCTGTCAGGTCCATCCCAGCCACAACACTTGAGCTGCTTCTAGTTTGATCATAGCCGCAACCTCCAGCAAAGTTTCTTTCTTCTCCACTGGACAAAGGATTGCCCAGTTTTGTAAGGTCTTGGCTACTCGGTGGAAGAGTATATCCATACTCATCCAGCCTGATCTCTGAAAACACAAGTCATTCCTAAGTTTCCACAAACACCACAAAACAGCAGCTGTAACAATATTGATCACACAGTATCTCTTATTACTAAGCCAGTATCTACCTACATTCTCAAAGGAACCGCCTAACTCTACATTACAGATTTTACTAGCGACACGCCACATCTGTGTGGCAACAGCACAGTCGAAAAATAGATGGTGAATTGTTTCCAATTCAGCACAAAACAAGCAGGTAGGATCCTCCACTTTCCTTCTTTTTCCTAGATTGTCTCCAGTAAGTGTTCTATTTTTGCTTAGCAACCACAAGAAGTAGTGGACTCTAGGTGGAACTTTGACCTCCCAAAGGGAAGGAATATACATAGGTTGTATCCCTCTAAAATTAACTCTTTTATATAGTGTCTGAACTGAATAAGTACCATTCGAAGTGAATTGCCACACTAGGGAATCCTCTTCTTCAGACAGAACAATAGATGAGGCTATCTGACAAACCTCTTCCCAGAGATCTAACATATGTTGGTCACCCATTCTTCTAAAAGTACACTTAAGCTCAGATCCACCCCAAAGGTCAGCTACTGAATGATTCTTCTCGTTAACATGTCTGTAAAGGGGCCAGAATTGTATTGCTAAGCTAGAAGAGCCTAACCAATTATCCTCCTAGAATTTCACTTTTCTGCCATTCCCTATAGCCCATCGATACCCCATCTTTGCTGCTTGGGAAGCCCACATAAACCCTTTGAAGAAAGGAGAAGAACCTGTGGTTTTGGTATGGAAAATGTTAAGCTTATTAGTCCTATATTTATGATCTATTAGCTCTGCCCAGAGCTTATTCTTGTCCTGGTTATACCTTTTGACCCAGGAAGCAAGGAGGCAGATATTCAAATCCCTGAGGTTTGGGAGGCCCATGCCCCCATATTCCTTAGACACAGAAACCAACTCCCAATTCGCTAAATGGTACTTATGGGCACTTTCAGAATCATTCCACAGGCAATTCCCCAACTGTGTATTTAAAACCTTAATAGCCCACTTAGGGAACTTGATAAAAGACATTAGGTACACAGGAATACTAGCAAGGCAAGTCTTAATCAGTAAAGCTCTGCCGGCTAAAGTCAGTAATTTACGTCTCCAACCAGCAATTCTGCTCAGCAGCTTATCTACTAAAGGTTGGATATCCTCCTTATTTAATTTTTCAAAATGAAGAGGGACACCTAGGTATTTGATAGGAAAAGAACCAACAGGACAATTAAAGATTTCAGCTGCTACCCTAGTTTCCTCCTCTTCCAGGTTAAGAGTAATTAACTCACTTTTATGGAAATTAACTCTCATGCCAGATATTTGCTCAAACCACATGATAACTTGCTTAAGGTTTACCAAATGGCATGCACTAGCACTACTGAAGAGGATGGTGTCATCTGCATACTGCAGTGACAGAAGGCCATTAGGTCTAAAGTTACACATAGCCCCTTTAATGAGCCCAGAGCAAGCAGCTTTATCTAGCATTAGTAACATCTGGAAGCTTTGAACCATTAGTAACATCTGGTGCTCATAGTTTGTGCGAACACGAACAAGACCATGATTCCACGTGCTACAAAAAAGCATGAGCCACCAATCTGGTGCTCATAGGTTGTGGAAATCTTCTGGTTCGAGCATTCAGACTAGAGTCACACACCGTCGATTCCTGCAGTAGCTATTCCCAGGCGTGAGCCCAGGGCCCGGTAAACCCATCAACCAACCTTCCTCTCCCTCCCTCGTCCCCATCTTAGTACAAACCCATTATGCCACATGCTGCAAAGAAACAAGACCGGTTGTTGTCGAGCACTGCCAGGTGATTGTGCCAATCAATATTGCGAGGTTTTGAACCCACCTCGTGGAGATTGCGAATATCAATTTTAGTGGATTGTTTGAGTCTAGTTGGAGTGTTCTTGGTGGTTGAATTCGTACGGGGTCCAAGTTGAGGGACTCGCTTGAATGGCTAGTCTAGCGCGTTGATCGATCTCTTATTATGACTCGCCTCAATGTGGACAAAGGTTGCCAATAAGCAATCGAAACCTCAGATAAATTGATTGTCATTTCTCACCCCGTTTGGTTGCCTACTTTTTCCACAATTTACTTGTGTATAGTAACTGTTTGCTAGAGTATTTTTCTAGTTGTTGTAGTAGCTCTAGTTTGGTAGAGTAGCTAGTATAGCTTTGCTTGTTTGTGTGCTGTAGATACACTTATACTAGATCTGTTTACATATCTTTCTTGCTTTGGGTAAATTCGAGCTAGGCTAAGTATAAATGGACATTTGAGTTATTAATTAAACATATATCATTATTTACTCTAGTTATGGATTCAAATTCAGGTCGTGTTTATTTTGGAAAAGATACGCATCATGCGGGAATCGATACTGCCAAGATCTACTTACAGGAAAAGTATGTGCCATGTCCTTGGGTCTGACTTCTCTAGAATTACAAGGGATATGCTTCTAATAGATAACATAACATGGTAGCAGAAGATACGTACAATACAGGTACATGTTACGCCATAATGGTTTGAGATGATAAAATCTTATGTTCACTAATTATATGCTTACAGCTGCAAGGCCTTATCCATTTGGCTCTCGAAAATCTCTCTTCACTATTTCTTTCCCTGGTTGAGAATGATGATGGCAGCACAAAGTTTTTAGACCATGACACTTGGATTCAATTGGATGGAATTCTACCGTCTTTAATTGGGCTACCTATGTTTGTTTATTCAAGTCAGATAACACTGAAAATAATTACTGTTCGGACTTGCTTGATGTGTCATTGAAGTCCATCACAGCATGTTGGGAAAGTGGAGACCTAGTTACATGTGATTTCACATCCATCGTTTTTTAATCATAGGTCCTTGGAAAACACCACACACAAAAATGTTCCTTTTTATCTCAATTTTATTTGCACGTTCAGTGTTCCTAGTTCAAGCTACTGCATGATAACTTATGGTCCTTTAAATGTTGAATAATTTACTAAATTCCATGTCACCTACAATAATAAAACAGAAATACCAAAACCATAATTGTGTGCCACCCACAATTGTAAAAAGACCAACCAAAACTATAAGTGTGTGCCCACCCGCAATTCTAAAAAGACATAACATAACCATAAATATGTATGATCCACAATTGTAAAAAGACCTACCAAAACCTCATGTATGTGTGTAACAGTCCCGATCCCCTTGATCCAATCTGGAAGGGGAATTAGGAACCGTATGAGGCAGATCGACGTCGGGCGATGATTCCGGAGGTCAATCTGCGCTCCGCGTTGGCTTCGGCGGGGGCTGGCGCGGCGGCGCCACAGGCGGCACGGGCGGCGGCTATGGGCGGCGCGTGGCTGGGAAGGAGAGGGAGCGGTGACGGCGGCTTGAGCGAGGAGAGCGAAAAGATAAGGGTTTAACCCTAACTTTACTTGCCTTCTTCACTGCTTGTTCTCCCTTGTATATAATGGGGGTTACAATTGCTAATGGGCTCGGCCAATAGCTCCTTCTTCTAAAGAGGTTTAGACTCAGTAACTGGGCCTATTGCTCTTCTAATCTCAAGGGTGACTTTTGGACATCAATGAATCCATGCAAAAAAATGGAAGGGTGACTTTTAATAAGTAGCAATGAGTGTGTACCACCCATATTTGTAAAAAGGCCCATCAAAACCTCAAGTGTGTGCCATACAATGAAGCTCGCATATATAAATACCCATAACCCTAGCTACATCTCATCCCCCCCCCCTTCACTCTCCTAGCTCCCACCTAGATTTGAATGCATGTGCGTGTGTGCGTGCGTGCGTGCCTGTGTGTGTAGTAAACCGGAAAAAATCAAATCTTTCATACCTGTGTGTGCGCGCGCCATTCCCACGAACTTGCAGAGGACAAGAACAAACAAAAAATACTAGTAATGAAAAGGCATCAGATCCAATCATAATCACCAATAGAAAAGGCAAGAAAATAGTTGGATTCTGAACAAAAAGAATGATTTGCCCAATGAGGATGAGCAATAGAAAGAGTTCCAAGCCACATCCTCTGTTATGAACCACAAAGTATCATCTACGACTTGGGGAGGGCGACGAGCTTCTTTGATGGGCTCCCTTCTAGGAACCCTAGTAGGACATGGTTCTTGGCCAAACATGTGCTTCACTAAAATGGTTTGAATCTTTTGATTGATGACTTTGTAGTTTGCACCGATAGAACTGGTACTGCTTTTGATCACACAATTTTTTTCGAACTGGTATTCATCAAAATACATATGGTTCTTGCAATCATCATGCAAGCAAACTTTATGAATGAGTCCATATATATAGCATGTGTTTGGTTCCTTGGCCAACACGGTCAAGCTTCCATAATACAACTTTGCATGTTTGGTTTCCTATAAGGCCCTTCTAGCCAAGATCCCACAAGCCCATGAGGGGGTGTTAAATAGGCTTGGGTAAGGTTAGTTTCCACAAAGCCAGGCTTCGCTTAGCCGTGCGGGAAGGGCCTCATTTCGCTGCATAGAACACCAAATAAAATTCTGCTTCCACGTCCACCCATTAGGGTTACGTCTCTCATTCACAACTCACTCACTCGCCATTGCTCTCTTGCTCTCATCTGCTTGCTATCTCCTTGTGTCATCTCACTAGGTACTAGGGTTCCTAGATGGGAGCCCATTGGAGAAGCTCGCCGCCTCTCCCCAAGTGCTTGTAGGTGATACGTTGTGGTTTGTAACAGAGGATGTGGCCCGAAACTCTTTCTATTTTGTCATCCTCGTTGGGCAAATCTTTCTTTTTGTTTAGAATCCAACTATTTTCTTGCCTTTTCTAGTGGTGATTATGACTGCCTTTCCACTACTAGCATTTGTTGTTTGTTCTTGTCCTCTACCATACGTACTTGATTTTATTGCTGAGTCCGTGGGAATGGTCCATGATAAATGTGGATCTGGGAGGCACATCTTGAATGTCGCAGTTGGTCCTTGTTTATATTCCTGATTTAGGTGCCATACTAATTATTACCCCCAAGATTCCTTTAGTGACATGGATCATACACTTAGGCATCGTCGACTTATTATTAGAGGAGCATCCCTAGTTTTTGTAGTCATCACTGCCTAGCTTTTTGTTAGATTTAGGCGCATGTAAACCTACAAGAGAGGGATCTCCTATGGCCCAATGACAGCTAGGGACCAAGAAAGGATGAAAAATCTCAGGTGTCCAATCCTGGTGGAGCAGAGCAAGCAGCCAAACAATCCCATGTTGCCAATAGCAACCCACACAACCAAACACAACATAGTCTATAATGGTGAATAGCTTCGCTTCCCATGGACCCACCATACAGTCCAACGGAGCAATGAGGCTTCACACTATCGACCATGTGATGGACTTCATCCATGGTCCATGAATATGGAAGGATGACTTTTCGACAGTAATGAATCGATGCAAAAATGGAAGGGTGACTTTTGAATAGCAATGAGTGTGCGTACCACCCACAATTGTAAAATGACCCACCAAAACCTCAAGTGTGTGTGCCATTTGAAACCTTGCATAAATAAACCCCTAACTTTAGCTATCTCTCATTTCTCCCTTTTTCAGCCCACCTGAATCATGTAGTGGCGGCGACAGCGGCTTCGGTCCTAGGACAAGGCGAATTCAGTGTGGTTCTCACTCAACCCAATTGGTGGTGACAGCTTCCATCCCCACATCGCCGACATGTGGTGCAAAAGAAAAAAAAAATCCTCAAATTAAACTTCCCACAACCACAAGGGGAAAAAAGCAAAGCTCAGCCAGAATGTAACAACCACACTTTTAAGAAAAAGAACAGAGAAAAGGGGGGAACTGCTATTGTGACAAGCATGGTCACAGTGGCAAAAAATAAAATTAAGTGCTAATTATCTCAAATCACCACACATGCACCCCCTCAATCCAAGGTCATGCACCCCCACGAGTCAATTGAAAGCTTAATTAAACCTAGGACCAAAACTCTAGAAGCCAATGATTCATTATCTAACCACTTTATTATTATTATTATGTATACTAGTCTTTGTTTCTATATACACTTCAAGTATTCATGACATTTCTTTCGAACAAAACACCTAAACTTGCAATTATTACTTGCTTGCTAATTTTTTCTGTAGTAGAAATTAATACAACTAGACGTTCAAATTTGTATTGGGCGATTTTTCTTTAGTTGGGATATAGATAGGCTAGATGCCAAGTACATAATTAGGACCTCATCTTTCATTATTTCGTACTTAGGAGCTCTGTTTCTTTTAGATAATGACATATGCAGTTATATCGGTTTGATGTATCGAACCATAGAGTTTAATAATAATTTAAAGTTTAAAATTAGTTGACTATGGTAGCATGTCATTTGGAATTGCTAATATTATTTTGATTAAGTGTCAAATAATTGATACTAATTTCCTATATATACCGATATCTGCACAGATATGAGATAAATGTTTGTCCACCCTATCATACTGTATATATTTATTGATTTTGCATAGCTTTCTTGATGTTTAGTCATAATTTTTGATAACCCTGTATATTACCTTCGAAAAATCAAACTTTAGCACGTAAATATCACATATCAAGGTTAAGGCTAGGTTTGATGGAGCTATAGTCAACTTCTCTATAAATTATATTGCACCACCCTCAATTTAGCTTAGCTTCGCCACTGCATGGTCATTGGGCGAGTGAGTGTGAGGACTGCAAATTGGAATAGAACAAAAGCCTGCATACGTGGTGTTCGTGAGACTTAATGTAAGTGTGGGGCACCATGAAGCATTTCAGTTTCTCACAGAATCGCTGCCAAATAGTATGAGACGTTTCAGATTCTCATATGGAGAAACGGAGAAACGGTTGGAACCAATTCTCTTTTTTGTACTAGCAAAAAGAAACCGACAGACCCTGATTCCCCCTAATTCTAGTTCTAGCCAAATGATTCCGCAAAGTGATTCTTAATCACCAGAGAAACATTTCCACAGAGAATCTGAATCCGAAATGTTACTCTGAGAATATAGAGAGATCACCTTATCACTTTGAGATATACTGGTAACATGGAAATTCCATAAGCACAAAATATGCTATCTATAGAGACTAATTTTCTCCACCACTGGATTGACAGTCCTGTATCACCATCATGCCATCCATAATCATGGCAACTTAAGACTAGATGCTGCTATGATACCATTAAGTGGCTATATATTGTGTGGTATTAATTTTCTTCATTCCATATGGAGAGAAGGGACAATTGTACAACCGCAAATCATCTACTATTTCATTATTTTCAAATAAAATGACACCTATCAGATAAAATTCAGATTAAATTTGAATCTCAAAAGGTGTACCACAAATTAGCCAAATATTAAAGCCATGAAATCATCAGTTTCTTTATATGGTCACCAAATCCAAATTAAACCAAAGATTATAAGAAGTAAAATATAGAATTCTCGTTTCTTATCTTACTGACCATGTGGTTGTAAAGGCGGAGAGCTGCTCTTGGTACAATCTGGATCGCATCTTGTGCTCTGAACGCTAAAAATAACTGGACAGTAAGCCATTTGTAAACTATGCCAACCAAAAGCTCAGTACAGCTTATGCTTGATTTGCTTGAAAGGAATGCTCATGCACAAGATAACAGCAGCGCATGCAGTAATAACCTGATCGGATCAAAGGTGAGCCATTAACAGAGAAGAAGCAACAAAAAGAGGGAATCCATGCTCCTTGCAGAAAGTTTATGTTGTTGCCAATAGCAATTTCTCTGCAACAGTTACAAAACATATCAACCAAGGAAGAACTGTTAATCCTTTGGCACCACGTAGATATATCTTCTAAAAGTCGACACAACGATGAAAAAGTCGACACAACGATGAAACGGTGTAACAATACAGGCCTGAGCAGTGAGGACATGAATCAAACAATGACCATAACCATAAGGAGATGCTACTGTCTGCGAAAATGGGAAAATGTTCCCATTATTACAAACGGTGCAGGAGCACTGGCATGCTTGTAGTAATAGTAATATCAACTTGCAAAGTAGGGCATGTGTTATTGCTCCAACTAGAGCACTTGCAGTTCCCAAATCTTGGAAAATAATTCAATTTGGATTCCTTGTGTCAGGGTATTAGATCAGGGTGTCCCTGACGGCGCTTGTTGCAGCGTAGATGGCGGCTGGGGTGGTGGTGGCTAGGGCTAGGGCAGCGGGGAAGGTGGTGGCAGCGGCGCTAGGGCTCCTCCTTGCCGAACAGCAATCCTTGCTCGACGACCTGTTCTGGATCTGGCTTGGGCTCCTCCTTGCCGAACAGCTTCGCCTCAATCCTTGCTGCGATCTCTCCGGCGTAGTCTGGTTCGTTGATAGGTCGATCTGCTCCTTGAGGACGTCTCGTCCAGCCTTATCCATGGCTTCTCTGGCTGCGTTCTCCATCTTGGTCGCGGCGATCTCTCTCTCGCGCTCCTTCTCAGCAGCAGTGGAATCTCCTTTCTACATGTTGTCGATTTCTTCATGTCGTTGGCGTCACCCATTGTGGCGTTGAAGAAATCGATCTGGCTCCAAGGTACCAGTTGTCTGGGTATTAGATGGGGGCGTCCCTGACGGTGCTTGTTGCGGCGTAGATGGCGGCTAGGGTGGTGGTGACGAGGGCTAGGGTAGCGGGGAAGGCGGCGGCGGCGCTAGCGGCGGCGGCGGCTGGAGAGGGCGGTGGCGCACAGAGAGAGGGAGAGGAGGGGCGGAGGCGGAAGAAGAGGGTGGGAGAGAGATAAAGAGCCCGTTTTATTACTTTATCCTAACTGATTATATATCCCTAATATTTATAGTTTCTAGTGAGACTTGGTCCCGAAGCAATGTAAGAAATCCTTATAAGATTGGATTCTCTTGCCTATCTTAACAAACTCTATGTAATCAATATTTCCTAATTATCGCCAAATCATATGGCAACTGATCGAGATAGTGGGGCCAGGGGCGGCGGCGCCCATTGCGCTCCCACACGCAGCCTGCACGCCTCCTCCTAGCTAGGGCGCGCGCTGCGGGCCGCCGAGGCCGGTGGTGGTGTCGTCGTCCCCATCTTGGGCCCAAATTGGCCCGGCCCGCTTTCTCCTCCGGGAAGTATGGCCCGAGTTGGGAGTGTGACACCTTTTTAACCCAAATTTATTTAGTTAGTGAACCTCCAATATTTCAAAACTTTGATAGGGCTGCAGTATGATATGCAGGTTTCATTTTAACTCTCATAATTAACTATAACAAAATTGAAGTGATTCAGTTTTGAATTATGCCAAAAAAAATGTATAAGTTGAGGGACTCAAAATGTTCTAGTAACCCATGCCAGTTCATGCGAATTAAAATGACATCCAACACTACTCGCATGTACTCCACAGATGAATTCACTTCTGCTACATCTGCTAGTGTTTCCATGTCATATTGGAATGGTGAATGGTGTCTAAATACTAATGATGAAATCACTTAAGTCTTCCAATTTAAACTACTACAACATAGGAAGCTGCTAAGGTGCCTAGACACTTCACACTTGGGAAATGTAGTGGTTTAGTCCTGCCTAAGGTCCACCTTTCCACTGTATCTAGAGAGTTGCAATTTTTGTAGATCCAAGAATTGATTTAAAGGAACTAAATCTATATGGTGAAGAAAAAGGGACACTGATACTCTGACAAGAGAAATAATTAAAGATTGACACGCTAACTTCTAATATCTTCTCTAGCCAACACTTTGGCCAAGTAATGTTATTAGAAGTTAGTTTATTAATCTTTATTTCTATTGTTAGAGTATTAGTGTCCCTTTTTCTTGACTGGCTGGATTTTGATACCTTTGAATCAACTACTGGATCATGAAAAGTTTCAACTCCATAAATAATATCGGTGAAAAGAACCTTCAAGAGAGCATGGTGGACCTCAGGCATCACTACCACTACATCTCCCAACTGTCTTGGCAGCTAACCTAGCACCTTCCTATGTCGGAGATGTGATTTTTCATTAATAGTTAGAATCGATTTACCAGTTGAATATGATGTAGGAAAAAATCATCAGGTGAATTTATAAGTGGAATGTCATCCCTATGGTGTTGAATGTCATTTTAATTTTCATGAAGTGGGGATGGTCAATGAGAAATCTTGACTCACCAAGTCAGCCATATATATTTTTTTGACATATTCCAAACATGAATAACTTTGATTTTATAACAATTGTCGATATAGTTATAGTTAAAGTATAACAACAACCCACGTACCAAGCCACAATGCTATCAAAGTGTAGAAACATTTGATTCTCATGAACTTGCTAAATTGGAGCAAAGAACAAGAGCAAATTGAATTATTATCCCAAGATTTGGAACTACAAGTGCTCTCCTTTTACCAATTGATTGCAATCAGATAGATCGGATACAGGTTTGGGTTTGTGTAATAAGTATCGGGTATTCTTCCCATGCATACGGTGGCCTTGTGTGCCTTCAACTACTTGAGTAGGTCAAGTTCATCACGGGTGAGTGATTTGTCCTCTCCAAATGTTTGAAGACAACATAATGAATTACTGCTTGATCTTGAGCAGGTCCAGTTCCTCATTGCCTTCAACTACTTGAGTAGGTCAAGTTCATCACGGATGAGTGATCTGTCCTCTCCAAATGTTTGAAGCCATGTTTTAAATAGCGAGCTAAGTGAATAGTGTTTAGCGTTTTATCAACCATGATTAGCGGAGCTATATCAGACTATAGCGACAAAATTGTGCATGAACGCAAATAGCGGCACTCTGCCGCAAGAAGCTATTTCGAGCTATAGCGGCAAAATAGCGAGCTATTTGTTTCCATGGTTTGAAGAAAACATAATGAATTACCTCTTGAGATCTTGAGCAAGTCAAGTTCGTCATAGGTGAGTGATTTAATGGCTTACCACTTACCATGCTTCTTGCAACACATCTTTGAAACCCTCCATATGCATCCAGAAATTCTCCATATACATATGCACAAAAAGCCAACTCTAGAAGGACTATGAGAAGCCAATGGAGGAGGAAGGTCGTTTAATGGCTTGCATGAGTATCTAGTGATAGATGGTCCCTTTTTGATATTCTCAGAACTACTTCCTTGACATGCTTGAGATTCTCGATGTATGGCTAGGCACAAGGATATGGTGGACCCAACTGTCAGGACAAACATGTAGCCACATATATAGAGCCTGGATCACACGGGACAAGCTAATCGCATGCAACGCTATTATGTTTGGTTGACTATACCTACCTAGCCTGACTGATAAGAGATGTTGTTTGCTTGCCTATACGAAGATATGTTGCATGAGATAAAAACATTACAAGGCTATGATTATGATTTCTATTTTGTCCAATACACTTCTAGAGTTCTAATTATGTCTTAAACATCCTTAAAACACATTAATATCACTTAATATTCACTAATAATACACTAATCACATCATTAATTGACTAATTGTTGATCGGGAATGCTCGATGTCCCTATCCCTATGCAGCCTGGTTGAGGGGGACCGAGTTGCACGAGCAGAGTATGGTTGAGGGGGCGACGATCAGGCAACCCGGGCCTGTAGAGATTTTTCCCCTTGCACTTGGGATTCTCATTGGCAAGGGAGAAAGAGAAGTTGGACGTGTAAACCAGCAGTGCTCATGTTCATCAGTTCATGACAAGGATGTGGCAAAGAGGTGCATCTGGATGGTACCATAGTGAGGTTGTTCTTAAAAGCAGTGACGAAGACAAAAAAAATATTAGAAGGGCCTAAACACATTTGAGACGTATAACACCACCTTGTTCTCAAGGCAACAATGGTGGGGGGGGGGCTCCATGGACTCACTAGCAATATGGGACTCGAGCGTGAGTTGCCCACTACTGGCTTTGTCCCTGCTTGAAAGGTTTGCTCTGCATGAATGCTTCCTCAGTGATGGTAATGCATCGGCCTCCCCGATAGCCACGACACTGTCATATAGAATGGCTTCCACATCAAGCAACCTCCTTCCACATAACAACGTTTGAGTTTTATGGAATAGAATATCCATCTGCTGCATTTTCCATGTCGTGATGGTCAGGGCCACCATTCCTACTTGCAGATCTTTGCACTGAGAGTCTCTCTATCAAGGACAAGATTCTGAAAGTCACTTAGTCACACCTCTACAACTTGATCCACACAGGTGAGCCCTGACATCGCCACTCTCTCTGCCATTACCACCCTCTCCAGTCAGCCTCCACACCATCATAAAGGTCTTCGAGAGTTTCCCATATGTGTTCCACAAAGATTTTCATGCCTCTCTACAACATCTTTTTCAACAAAGTCCCCTTGTCTGATCCTAAAGAAGTCTAGCAATAGCATGTTGGATCTCCTTAACGCCTTAAGGATTTCCTAACAACAATGGTGTCATCATGACCATCCCCTATGTACTTATGGATTTCCTAACAATAATGGTGTCATCACGACGATCCCTATGTACTTGGTGTGGTCTGTGCAGCCATGAGTGCCAATGCATCCTTGTACCCGTGGCAGTCCAACAAAATGCAGAGCACACTTAGCATCTCCAACTCGTTGCACAATCACGCCACCATCAACCACATACCCCTCACCATGCCTGATTTAGGGCATCTTTGGATCAACTAGTGCTAAAGGTTAGCAACTAAAATTATTAGTACTATTGGATTCAAACAAAAATGCTAATAGACCAACTAACTATTAGCTAGAGGGCTACTAATTATTTCCAATAGCAAGTTTGGGGCTCCTCATGATAGGTGTCAGACATCTATTAGTAACTCATTGTATTAGTATTTGGATCCAAACCGACATGTTAATAATTAGTTAGCTAAGAGTATCTCCAGTAGGGCCCCTACTTGATCCCCCATAACCAAACCGACATGTTAACAAAGCATGTTCCAGCTGGCCCTACTAACATCCCCCTCAAATTTGAGCTAGCACCCTAATCCTCCCTCCAACACCTATTTTGGGGGCTTAGCTACAGGTCCCTATCTTATAATTGCATTGCTTCTTTCGAGCTAGTTGGACGGTCCTCGGTTCACTTGCCTGTATTGCTCATTGAATCTAGTCATACTCACCGCTAGAAAAGGCAAGAAAATAGTTGAGTTATCCAAAAAACGATTTTCCCTACGAGGAGAGCAAATAGAAAGATCTCCATGACATGTTCTTTGTTACGAACTACAACGTATCACCTACAAGAACATGGGGACTGGCGACAAGCTTCTCCGACGGCCTCCCTTCTAGGAACCAGCGACGACCGTGACGACACTAGGAGAGAATGAGCTAAAAAGATCAAGAAAGTGGTAGCGAGAGAGCGAGCTGGAATGGGAGAGGTAACCCTAACAGGTAGGATCATCTGCATCATAGAAGAGGAGGGATTGGATACTGATTTCATCTCTAGGTCGTCGTCGGAGCAAGCCAGACGCGCAATAGGGAGACGAAGCCGACTAGGCGGTGAAGAGGAAGCAGGTCTCGGCGAACAGGAAGCAGATGCAGGCAGCAGCAACTCCAGGAACACCATCAAAACAAAAGAAGGTGAGCGCTTCGCCACAACAGGTTCCCTTTGTTATTTCTATCTAAATGGATTTGGGGGCTCGAATTTGGACGTTGTTGTAATGGAAGTATTGCTCATCGAATCTAGTCATACTCACCGCTAAAAAAGGCAAGAAAATAGTTATCTAAAAACGATTTTCCCTACGAGGAGAGCAAATAGAAAGACTTCTATGACATGTTCTTTGTTACGAACCACGTCTCACCTACAAGCACATGGGGAGGAGCGACGAGCTTCTCCGGCAGCCTCCCTTCTGGGAACCCAGCGACAACTGCTACAACACTAGGAGAGAATGAGCTAAAAAGATCGAGAAAGTGGCAGCAAGAAAGTGAGATGTGAATGGGATAGGTAACCCTAACAGGTAGGATCATCCGCATCACAGAAGAGAGGGGGATTGGATATCGGTTTCACCTCGAGGTCATCGTCGGAGCAAGCCAGATGCGTAACAGGGAGACGAAGTCGACTAGGCGATGAAGAGGAAGCAGATCTCATCGGAGAAGAAGTAGATCCAGGCAGCAGCAACTCCAGGAAGACCATCGAAGCAGAAGAAGATGAAGGAAGAAGACCAGACGGAGCAGCATCGTGTCGTAGCAGATCCGCGCGCGGGGGGGGGGGGGGGGGGGGGG
>JAKNSH010050209.1:0-10620 GCA_027790015.1 Cymbopogon flexuosus
CCAAACGAGGCCTAAATGAGCCCATGGTTCCCACGTATCAGCGTTAAATTGGGCCATTCGGCTCTGTTTTTCCCAGCGAACGGGCGGCCCACGAACGGATCCTGCCACTCCTCTCCATCCCATCGGCGGCTCCACACGCGCACGGAGACCCCATCTCTCTCCTCTCCTCGCCGGCGTTCTGCCGCATTTCGAATTCGAATTCGAATTCGAACCTGATTCCTCCCCTCTCCCCAATCTCCCTCTGCCTGACGCGGCGAGCGGAGGCTCGGTGAGGACCGACCGGATCGACAGGAAGGATGCAGCAGAAGCCGGACGACGCCATGGAGGAGGCGGCCGAGGCCCCCAAGGCGGCAGCGGTTACAGGGCCGGAGCTAGGGTTCTGGTTGGCGGCACGGCGGCGGCTCGCCCCCGACGACCCCTTCTTCGCCGCCGGGGACCTCGAGCGCGAGCTCCTGGCCAAGCACGTATTTGAATCTCCCTTCCCTTTCCCATCCCTTTATCCTCCCTGTTGCGAACGCGTTGGTACGGCTTGCCTGAGGAGATTCGTGTTCCCATGGCCATTTTGGGGTGATGCCAATTCCGATGCGGGCATGTCGATCTTAGCGAAGGGGGTAGCGGCATGGCGGGCGGCCCTTGATTTCCTTGCCGGCGGCGATGTTTCTCGCGGTTTGGATTGGTTGTGCTGGTACGGTGCTGGTCCTACTGCCCTGTACTGTAGGGCGGTTGATCCAGATCCATTGGGTTAGAGCTCTAGCTATTAACATCAGTGACTTGATGCTAGGCGTAAGCATAATTCCATTCGTGTTCCGTGACCATGATAAGAGCACCCTCGATGTTCTGAAATTAGAGGCTCACTTCAGCTTGTCGACTCCTCCTTTCGTTGTGCAAGGCTTGCGCTTAATTTCTCCTTACTTTTTGTTTCTCTGTTTGCCATGAAGCTTGCCCTGGATCTCTCTGAAGATGACCGCAACCAGCTTGAGAAGATGGAAGTAGCCAGCACGTGGTAAGAAACTAAGAACTTAATTTTGTTGACATTGATGAACCATTGTAGGGACTCTAGTGGAGAACACCATAATATAGCTAATAATTAAGCTGAAACTCTATCTGCTTTCCATGTCATTGATAAAAAGCAACCAGAAGTTACCTGGTGAGGCTCCTCATTTTAATGTCTCAGATCAGTGCGGATTATGTTGCTGCATCAGGTGCATACATCTGTGGTCTTCATTCACAATACAATTTCAGCAATGAAAACTTGTGGTTGGTAACTATACTATGGGTTTATTATGTGGGCCATAATTTGTAAATTGTGATGATAAGTAACTATTAGTATTAGGTCGTGATACCTGTTAACTGCAGTTTTGTTAGAAGCTTTGACTCATATATGACTACTAAAAGAGGGTAAATGGAAGACATGGCACCACCTATAAGCACCATCCTAACGCACACTCTGCTGGTGCCAGGAAACACACGGACAAAATAGTTCATCATGCCAACCTATCCATCCCATAAATGGTGTTAGTGAAGTCGCATCGTTTACTTCCTTTCTAGAATGCTTGGCACCTACTCCCTATCAAATACAGTCTGTTCTCTTACTCAAGGATTTAGTTTCTACATAAGCATATTATGTTTATTTCCCACTGCCTTGAGTTTTTGTCTTTGAGTTTTAAATGTACATGGACACTCCTTTGAGGTGTACTGTACAGGAACGCTGTCATTGTATTATGCTTCTTTTCGCCAAGGTTGATTCTGACTCTCCTTGAGTTCCCTGTCACTTGTCACATAGGTTGGTCTTACTAATACAGAAGATTCTGACTCTCCTTGAGTTCCCTGTCACTTGTCACATAGGTTGGTCTTACTTGTCACATAGGTTGGTCTGACTCTCCTTGAGTGCCTTCTCTATAACAAGAACCAGACATTGCCTGTTCACCTGCAAGACAGTTTGCTGTCACAACCCCAAGGTGGAATAGTTCCACATTGCTTAGGCAAGGTGAGGGAACCTAACTTAAAAGGCTAAGGGCAACCCTCTTCTATCAGACTAGTCTTTTGGAAGAGTTAGGCCCAAGGCCCAAAGGTGGGGTTTCCTAGGAGGTGGGCCAGGTCGGTGACATCTGGTATCAGCTCTTGGGCTCCTTGGGATGGGCCCTCGGGTGACGTGGGCTCTGAGAGACGCGCATGCGGGGCCGGGCTGCACGGGCTGCAGGCCTTGGGTGCAGTGCCGTTACCTGCGCATGCGGGCCGGGCTCGAGGACGAGCCCGTTTAAGGGGGAAGGAATGTCACAACCCCAAAGTGGAATAGTCCCACATTGCTTAGGCAAGGTGAGGGAACCTAACTTAAAGGCTAAGGGCAACCCTCTTCTATCAGACTAGTCTTTTGGAAGAGTTAGGCCCAAGACCCAAAGGTGGGGTTTCCTAGGAGGTGGGCCAGGTCGGTGACAATTATCTACTCAGAAATCAAAGATTAAGAAACAAGTATAAAAGTCGCCTCCAAAATAGATCACTTTGATTACCTCAATTGTGTCTTCCAGTGCACATGTATAAAGATAAAGGTTCATTTACTAGACAAAACAAGTCGTTATGCAGAAATAAAGTCCAAACATGATTCCTTATTTCGGGTAACAAAATTTGGCACTTCCCGGGGATCATCAGCATGGTGATTCGTGACACTAACAAATCTGGACTTGATTCGTCAAAAGAAAAAACAAATCTGGACTTCTTCCCCTAACAATTAGCCTGGTCTATAACTTTTCACTCGAATGTGTTGCTGAACATGTTGTATTGTTGAAAGTTGCTGTACTCTCAGGTATACACTGCTACCTCTACCTCCTACGCTTTGATTCCTTTCTCGTCTCTGCAATGTACCTCTCCATGTTGCTTTTTTCCCAAAGGTGTCTTCTCACAAGGTCCTGCTTCCTAGACTCATCTGAAACACAACATATCACATTATACAGGCTATCCTCATTCCAGTAATAGTAAAAAATACAAGTGTTTAGCTCAATAACTAGGCCAGTTTGCTCAATATCTCTATGAAGAGTATGAAGCTTAGTTACACTGAAGCAGCACACACCTGACCATACTGTTCCAACTAACAGCTCCCAATGACTGATGTCTATAATATGGTTCCATGCAATTCACAGATAACACAACACACCATGGTGTGAGTTGTTTGCAAGTAGTCTAAATGGCACTTAGTGATTGAATAACATGCAGAACAAAAATCATAAACGACATCCTACAGTGGGGGAAATGTTGTCTACAAGAGTTTTTCTCTTGTACTTTTGCGATGATTTTATGGTGAATTTATTTTGATATTAAACTCTTAAGACTACATTATGCACTACACCAATGAAGTATTTTTCCAAGCCTTTTGATAAACAGCACATTAGACATGCCAATATAGCTTTCCATGTAAATAGCACGATAAAAAAACCCAATTGCTGTACATGATGATGTCCCATGGAATAAAGGACACATTTAACTAATCAGCACAACAAAACTCCATAATGGTGAAGCTTCACTACCACAAAAGGAGGAACCATGCTGCAGCTATGCATAACAAAACTCCATCAAGGTCACAGCTGACATCCCAAGTCCCAAACAGCCCAACCCCAGTCAGTTAAGGCCTCGTTACATTTATTTGTTAGCATTTGTTCTAGTTATGTTACACTATTGAACAACCTTTGCCACCATAACCTTGCAAACTGAATCTCAATTTTTTTAGGTGAGTTCAATTTGTATAATTACCGATATTTTTCCATGTATTCACAGGTATCTGAAGTGAAATCCAAGTCAAGTAGCAAGCATCCTCCCATGTATATGGTAATTTCTTTACCCGGTATCTCCAAAACCAACAAATCTTCCAAGTAAGCACCTGCCACAATAAAAGTTGCAGATGAAGTTCAGTCAATATGCCTCATGTCAAATTTCTAATGAAGAGCAGGTAAGTTAAAACGGTTGATGTTGCAGGTGGGTCTCTTGTAATTTGTTCAGTTCAAAATGGACAGGTTTAGAAGGTATGAACTGACCTTGCCAATGGAGTAAGGCAAAAGTATAAATTGGACACCATACAGCCTCCAGACAGACGGTTTTTCAACCCCATGAATTTGCAGTTCAACTTCATTACTTAGCTCTTCTTCAACTTTCCTACATTAGAAACAAAACAATTATAAGAAACTATGCTATTATACCCACTATAAAAAACTAAGCATAAACTGATAAGTGACAGAAAACTAAGCAGTAAGGATCACCTTCCAGATTACAGTAAACTGCATGTAAACAAAATTAGTAGAAAGAAAACTACGTACAACCTATCATGATATCAGCATGTACCTTCCTGAAATACTATTTCTAAAAGAACAAATAAATTGAAAAGCAAAGTAATCTATCAAGCCTGTTAAACACTTTCTGCATCAAATTGGCAACACACAAGACATATCTTTAAACGTTTAGATCTCTTGAAAGTAGCATATAAATAGAGCTGGAATAAAAGGAGCCTTGTCTCAAGAAAATAAGCCGAAAAAGAAACAAGCTTATCAGAAGTCCTTTTCTTACTTATCCACCACCTGCTTGTGGCCCTTCTTTTTGTTAGCAATTCCTCCTGTTCGCTCAAACTCCAAAGCTTTTAACCTATTTTTGTAAGCAGGAGTTTGCTTTACACTTTCCATGGCCTGAAATGCGGGTATCACACTTTCAATATTTGCACGAGGCCATGTGCATTTGTTTATATTTCCATTTTGTGAGTGAGCAAATGATATAGGACCATATTTGCTTTATGTTGAAATTCAAGAGAAACAGGGCATATATAGAGATAAATAATGCATTAGATAGTTCTCTAGTTGCAAAGCTTTCCCATGTAAACATAAAAATCAATATTGATTAGAGAAAATGAAGCTTAATACTGTATATCAATTCAACAAAACTAGTTCAACCTACTATGCTATGTTTTGCCAAGATCAAAACTTTGTGTACAGTTATAAACTTTAAATGACAGCAGAATTGAGATAGTATAGTAAAAGTTCAGCAGAAATTAAGTGGAAATGCTGAAAATAAAAGAAAATAGTCAACCTTATATAATAGTAATGCGCAGATAACTAAAAAACTGCATCCATTCTTTTGAAGCAATATAACTGATGGTATGTACAAATTTCTTAAACCATGCTGGCTGTCAGCATTGAAATTCTGAATGTATTGAGCGTTTGGTCCATAAACAACAAATATGAAACGCAGCTAAAAAGTTGACAACTTTATATTTTCCTTCAATTCCCTGTTCATACCTGGTTATACCTTGTTAGCTGATTTATGTATTGAAATGCTGAAACAATTAGAAGAAGACCAATCAACACAGCACGAGGATCCTACACATAGGCAGTGCAGTGAGTTGTAGTACTATCAAGGAACATTGCTGCACAAACTTTTCATGGATGGAAAATCAAACCGTTTTATGTCCATAGTATGCCCTATAGTACTGAGCTGTGTTGTAGAAAACCTGAAATGAATGGGACACACAATCAGTAACACTGCGCAGATGTCAAAGATTAAAACCACAAAACCATTCTTAGATTTTACCTTCATAATTATTAAATATAAAAAAGATTGAAAATTCTTAGATTTTAATAAATAAATTGAGAGCAATAATTGATTTCAGAAATAATGCTCCAGTTTCAAGTTATGGGTATCCATTTTTTTGGAAAAAGTAAAGTTAGGTCTGTTCAATGCAAGTAACTATTTTCATTTTAAGGATGAAGCTTTGAGGTAGAAAATTAATTAAGTTAACAAATAAAGTAGATATAGCATGTATAATAAGCTAAAATAGTACATATGTACTCCCTCCATTCCAAATTGTAAGTCATTCCAAGAATCTTGGAGTCAAAGTTTTTTAAGTTTGACCAAATTTATACGATAAGATAATAACAATTAGGACGTCAACTAAGTATCATTAGATTCTTTGTTAAATATACTAGGAGTATACCCCGCGCGTTGCCGCGGGATTATCTTAAAAATAAATTTATTATAATACATAGTATTACTATAGATATTTTGCACATATGTATACATATATTTGAATTTGACTTACATTATTTTATCGGATTTGGTAAAAAAAAAATAGGTAAGCCAATAGAAGAGAAGCAAATAGAATATT
Organism: Cymbopogon flexuosus; assembly: GCA_027790015.1. Lineage (NCBI taxonomy): Eukaryota > Viridiplantae > Streptophyta > Magnoliopsida > Poales > Poaceae > Cymbopogon > Cymbopogon flexuosus. The sequence continues at coordinate 6,137 of JAKNSH010050209.1, forward strand.
TTATTACATTATAGAGAAGGTGAGTGATTAAATAAATAGCTTATGTAGATGACTTGTATGAGAATAAGTATTCTTAGTATTTTATATGACAGAGATGACATGTGCATTTTTTGTAATTAATAACGGATGACATGTGCTTACTGGGGAATGATGTGGACACCTTGTATTGGTTTAGTGGGCAATGATGTGGACACCTTGCATGAATAGATAGAACATTAGTGGGTCACTTAGTGGAGAATGATGTGGACACCTTGCATGAAGAGAGAATTCATCTAGTGGGGTTTATTTGTACAAGATATATACAGATTTAGTTGGAATGGCTGTACGAAAGATTAGGTATGAGGATCAACTGTAATGGTTGACATGGAAAACTTTAGTATACTTTTAATTATAATAAAAGAAACCAATCATAGACACCATGAACAGAGATAGCTCACAAAAGTGATTAAAGAAGTACAGTTAAATTCTGAGAAGGTAAATGGCAAAGGGAAAAGGATAAAATACTTTCGTTTCTCTTGGGCGAAAAATTCAGCATTCGTAACTATAACAATCTAGGAGACCATTCAGGGTTTATCAGAATAGTCACTGACGTAAGGGCTCAACAAATTGATCCAATGAAACCATTCTACGGACATTGTCCAATTCTATTCCCCGTCCCGAAGAACAATATTCGTAGAATTGTTTTGTTTGGTCAACATCCATCAGGCAAGTAAAGAGTCAACATGTAATTAACTAAAGAAACTAAATAGATCCTATCATGACGAATATATCGAATCGTAGAATATTGCGGATGGTTTTTGTTATTTCTGAAAGATTCAAATGTCATGGTAAAGCATTCCTAACCATGTCATGACTCAGATTTTTTACAGTTAAATGACGTGGCTTTTGTTTTCTAAGACACATGGGAGTTGCATGTCTTTCGGAAATCCCAGATCATAGAATAATTCCGAAGGGTTTTTATTTCCGAACGATTGAAATGCTATGGTCCAAGTCATGGCTCTGATTTTTAAGTGTGCTTAAGATAAATCTTGGTAACGCCCCTACAAAACAGAGAATCCTGAACGACCCCTACAAATCTTACGTGTAGAAATGTGTAACCCTATCCAGAATTATGACCACCTGTCATTTTAGAGTAAAAAAAAAAACCAGACTCTCCCATGTATTTAGCTTTTATAATTTGGAACCAAAGTTCATTAGGTTGCTGATAAATCTTCAAAAACCGCTTTACTATAAGACATCTCATTCATGATTCTAGAGTTAATGATTCCCGGACCACGTAACTTGGTCTTTGGCCCTGTTTGGATCCCTCTAGCCTGGCTAGAGCTAGAGTTAGTTTCTTGCTCTAGCTCTAGCCCAAACTAGCTCTAGCCATTGAGGTGTTTGGATCCAAGGGCTAGTTTAACAATAAATACACTTTTTTAATTATTGGTCTCATTTAAACCATACTCTTATCCGGATCTAATGTGGCTAACTCGTGTGCGGGAGACTGATGGGAGTTGGAAAGAGAGAGAAACCGGATCTGGTGTGACGGATAAGGTTGGTGGAGAACAAACTAGCCCAATAAGCACCCCTTGGAGGGGAGAGTTTTTTTGGGTGGGCTAGAGTGAAAAAACTAGCTCTAGCCCTCCTGTTTGGCTACTTTAGGGCTAGTTTAGCACAAACTAGCCAACTCTAGCTCTAGCCCCTGGATCCAAACAGGGCCTTTGTCTCGGCTGACCATATCCCTCTTGGCCATATGGTGCCTGAACCTGTCCTCAGCACCTTGCCAAAGGAAATTAGGCTATTAGCCCTAATGCTATCCATTTTATCATGAACACCATCTTTTAATAGATAAAAGCCCATACAATAAATGAGGATGGACCTCAAGCATGAATTAGTCAAAATCTGTCTACCCCTTGAAGTTAACATCTTCCCTCTCCAAGGATTGAGTCTCTTGATCATCTTTTCAACCATAGGATTAAAAGCCTCTATGCTTAAATGTTTAAAACTGATTGGCAAACCAAAATATTTCATAGGAAAAGATCCTAACACACAATTAAGCATATTGGACATGTTCTTTCTCCGCTTGGTTGACCCCAAACACAAACACTTCACTTCTATGGTACGTATTTGATCTTAAGGCCAGAAAGCCATTCAAAGTAATACAGGAGGAGTTTCATATTTCTTATACAGTGTTCAGTAGCACATATCATGATGAAAATGTCATCAGCATAATGAATGTGAGAAACCCCTCCTGGAAGCAAATCACCCCAGAAATATGCCCCAAGTTAGGGGCCTTAATTTTTTTTTTCAAATGAAAAAGTAGTTAACTACAAAATTTTAGATCTTTCTAAGTACTACAACTTTGGTTTAGGTTATTTGTTCATCCAAACTTATTTGAATTTTTTTAAAAAAAATGGATTGTTTATACTGGCACTTTAAAACACACAAGGTTATAAAAATATAAGGTAATCATTTTATATAGACTATACTCCACTAGCTGTAGGATCTACGCAACATATATTGAGATAAGTAGATAACCATTTAATTTGGTGCGTCGTTCCTACTTGTCAGACGTGACATCTTCCTCCCCATTATAGTCCACAAGCCAATCCATTTTATCTCACACGCGCCCAATAGATAAAGTATTCTCCGATGCCGGCCAATTGGAGCCGTTTTATTCTACTTCGATCTGCTCCACTTGCAGTTGAATTGAACTTGTCCCAAAGCATTTTCAGTCCGTACTTTGGAACTCTTCGTTTGGTCTTTTCAGCGGCAACGTACTTCAAAGTCCTGAGAAATTCGTACATGTGCGTCCCTTTCTTGGGTGACCATGAACGCGTACATTTTAGTTTGTTACAATCAACATAGTATGGAGATTATTAATTTACACCTAGCACTATTAAACTTGCTTAGCCCATCATGCTAGCTTCCACTAGCACAATAATGTCTATTTCATGAGACAAAGCCATTTTGTTTGCAAAGAGGTTCACAAATTGGCACTACTTCTCAAAATAGCGAGCAAACTTTAGAGAGGCAGTTGGTTTATTTACACATTTGAATATAATCATATCCTAAAATTGATTAATAGAGGCGGGGCCTCATAAAAGGTTTGTCGGACCTATTAAGAGGCACGTCTCTATTAAAAGGGATAAGGTCCATTTCAAAGTCCTCGAGACCTAAAGTATAATGCGCCCTCTTACCCACATAGCCCATTAGCCTCCCCCTCTCTCTCCCTCTCTGTCTTCCTCAAGTGACTCTGTTGCCACCACTCTCTTATCTCGCAAGAAGTCTAGGAGGATGTCAAACATTGGTTCAATTTAACATATTGACCTGACTACGAGAAACACAAAGGTTGACTTCATATCTACTTGCAGAGATGCACAAGAAAGATGGACCAAAATCCGAGACGAAGCTTCGACAGAATCGTAGGGGGTGTTTGTGAGGGTGGCCTAGGAGCTCGGCTGCGCTCTACAACTCCCGTGTTTGTGACTCTTGGCCCACTTGCGAGCCATGCTCTCACAGGCCATAACACGCTCTCTCTCATGGCACCCTAGAAACGAGATTGAAGTTCGTTTCTTTTCGGCCCGGCTAGCTGCAGTGCGTGCGGGCTCGCTTGAGGGGGATCAAGTGACCTCCCAACTCCTCGTCTCTCACCCACCGGCCACCACTCATTCTCCGTGAGGTCCCGTCTTGATGTCTCACCATACAGTCGCAGCCACGCTGAGCTCATGCGGGCATAGTGCCGCTGCCGCCGCACCGCTCCGACTGCGTGAGAAGGCAGTGGGAGATTGAGGTGGTGACCATGAGCGGCTCGACCATGGCAGCTCGGAGCTCTCGACAATGACAAGCCAAAGGGTGATCACGCGGAGCCGAGATAGGGCCAAGACGAGGTACACAAGCACCCGTCCAGCGGTGGGAGAGTCTCTCATTGGAGCGCTGCCATGGCCGAAGGTTGCTGCACGCCATGATCGGAGGCCCCTTGTGCTTTGGCGCCCTACCACCCCGCACCATGGATCAATCTTGTCCGCGCGGTGCCACCCTGCCTTGCGCACATGGCTGGGCTTTCGAGGCTGTGCCGCGGCGCCATGGCTGGCGCCAGAGCTTGCTTGCGTCGTCGAAGGCCCTGCTCTCGGCCGCCACTTACCAGGTTGTTCGATAGATTGGCAATGAGAAGAGTGGTACGTGGTAAGTCTACCAAATTCCTGGTGCATTGTAGACATACCTAGTTGTACAAGTAAACAAACACGATCAGCACCTGGCTAAATCTGAACAATGAAACAAAGGTAGGTTGCACCGTTGAAACCATGGTCAAGCTAGCCAGACCCATGCGAGACGTCCAGGCCAGCCAGATACACCCTCACAAACATGCCTTTAATCTATTTCTTGTGTAACATCTAGAAGATGAGCAATAGCCAAATAGGCAAACATTTCGGCAACAAACTTTAAACCTAACATGAACAAACATTTCGGCTTGCAGTAGGCAGGGATCCGTTTTATTTTCA
>JAKNSH010050242.1:0-15717 GCA_027790015.1 Cymbopogon flexuosus
CGAAGGGCCCTGGAACTGGAACGACCATCGCCATGTGGGGTTGGAGGAGAGGCCGGGGAGGGGCGTGCAACTCGCGGATGAAGAGGGTTTGGAGGTTGGACGGGGGATGGGAGGTTCCTTTGCGGGTTTGTATAAACAAAACCTTCCTCGGGGAGCATGCTATCCGATTGAAAAAGACTACTGTGCCCTTGCCCAACGGCTAATCTGTTGAGCCCAACAGTACTCCCACTGGACACTCCCGGAATCTACTACGGGCCCGTCGTGGCAGCCAGCCGCAGCGCTGGATGTCTGTCCGCAGCAGCCGCTGGCAACGATCCATTCCCATCCTGCACTGCACTCCACTCCACTAGTCACACGTCACTGCGAAAATCTTTTGCTTGGCTGCTCGGCCATGCACAAGTACCAACACCAAACAAGAGCTATGCATGCACAAGTACTCCTACTCACACACAAGACAGTAGAGGCAGGCGTTTCAAAACTCTGTTGAAGGGTGAAACCGCGAAAGTACATGGAGTCCATGATTCATGAACGGTTGCCACGTACTGTACTATGTCTGTCTGCTATTTTTTCCCCGAAATTAAAAGGCATAGACAAGTTAAGAAATATACGTATGTGTTTTGAAGTGAATTATAATTTACAATGCAATTAATACAAGTGGCCTCAGAAACAAAAGCATAATTGTCCACCCCAAGTTACTCCATATCAACCATTTTTTTTATACTATGTAAGGGCTCACCATTTTTTTTCTATATGTATAATACAATGGTTGATATATGGAAGTATATATGAATTCAATCCCATAAATATATTATACAATACCGCATTGATAATTACATATGCTTATTGTACCTTTCCTCCGTTCCTAGCCACGTAGGAGCCCGGGGTATCGTGTGGGACGATGATCTATCGCATTTGCTTGCTCCCATGTTGCGTTGGGTTTGGGTCGTACGTTGCACTTGCACGTAACGCTGACGAGCAGGTGTTACGGTGCAGTTCGCAACTCGCTACTGTCACGTTAATTACGTACGCCGGCCACGCCGTGGAAAGTGGAGACTGGACGCCGTGCTTGGCTGATCTGCAGCTGCTCGATCGCTCGCATCAGTCGCAGCGTTGAGTGCTGCTAGTCACGAGGAGGCAGGTCAGCTCCTGTTTTTGCGTTGAAACGACCCAGCACGCAAGCACATGCATGGCCATGCAGGCACCTCGCTACGAGTAGCTGATGCTGCTGTTACTGCAATGCCGAGCAGAGGCTGACGTGCGTAGCTGGTCATCTACTGTACATACCGTGGGGGTGTCAGGCTAGGCAGCAAGAAAGAGCTACTACTACTGTACGATACGATCAATGGCGTGCCTGGCGGTGGAGATCAGAATCAGATCAGCTCGGCCTCAGCACTTGAGCAGCGTGCATTGTCACACAAATTTTTATGACAGGGATTCTCCGAGTTCCCACCACACAGTAGTAGTAGTAGTAGTACCGGTACGTAGTACGTATACTAGATGACAATTGATCAGAGAAACAAACATGACCAAGAGCGTTCAAATTAAAGCTGTCTACGGAGTAGTAGCTAGCTGCATATTTTGTCTTACAAACCATCATACCATACCAAATAAAAACACCAAGATAAATCCTCTAGCCTGAAGCGCCACCAGCTGCCAGGGATAACACACAGCTCTACTACTCGCACTGATAGCCACCAGAAGTCTCTTGCGCCAACGAGGGATAAGGATAACAGACTCCTCCTTGGCTGCATAGCTAGTACTACTACTACGTACTACTACTCAAGTACTCTGCTAATAGGATACAAATCTCGTGCAGCTCTTTGGTCACACCCACCAACACATCATGCGTGTAGGCAGCCATGATCATGAAGTAAGTCATGGCCTGCTCGGTGTCATCAACTGCAAACTCACGGCCACGACGCTGTAGAAGACGCGCCCTGATGTCGAACCGGTCCAGTGAATCCGCAGGCAGCCCCATAAGCCTGATCATCGCCACCAGGCCTCTGTCCAACGACTCGGACTGCAGATGCCCTCTCTGGCACTCTGTGGCAGCCACCTTTAGCTCCTTCCCTATGGTGACTAAAACCTGTACGTAGTTTAGATTAAACATTATCAGTTGTGACTTGTGAGGCTATATTATATATAGTACGTACAAGAATAGATCCTGGCTGAAAAATCTCAGGATATTGAAACACGACAGAGCAAATCTCAAATGATCGATCCATCAATGACAAATGTCTAATTTGAAATCACCAACTGTCATGTAGTAAGGAAACTCGATCTTTAGTTACATGTAGTAATGCCAACAGAGTCTAAACATAGACCGATCCCATAGTTATTGTTCCTCATGGTTATAACTATACAAATTCATGAGATAAACAGCCAAAAAGATGCATACACAAATACAGATTCCAAATAAAATTGGCTACTGCTCTATCATGGGATATATACTGGTTTTCACACCAACAGGACAACAAAAATATAAGAGTAGCACACCTCATGCTTTTCTGAGTTATTAGGTGGGTAAGCCCCCATGAACAACTCAAGATGACCAGCGCCAAGGATCAGCACTAATCGAAAGAATTCTATCAAGCGTTTCTCCTTGCAGACCTACAAGACAAGAGTAGCACAAACGAATTTCACAAATTTTTTTAGAGTTACATGCATTTCGTTTTATTTATTTATCACCAAACAAAATAGAAAAAGATGGATGCATATGCGCAACTTTGAAATCTCTTATCATCTTTAGAGCGTGCTCTTGGGTGAACTGCAACATATCAGCCACAGTACACGGAATCATCAGAAAGCAAGAGATAGGCCACACAATATTCATGCATGCAGAGGGGTGTTCAGTCGGGATGGTTAGGCAACCAAACTCCAGAACCGGAGGTCCCGGGTTCGAGCCCTGGGTGGCGCGTTCGCGGGAATGTGAGCGTCGTCACCGGCCGGTCCACTCCTCGGAAGAGTGGAATTAACTGGCTCTCTATTAAGCTTCCTTTAATGAAGCCGGAGGGTAATCCCGCCTCTGCCCTCTCTGAAGGGCGGATATGGCTGGAGCAGAGAGGCCTGCAGCAAGCGCTGTACTGGCACATTGAGGCCCGCGTCGTGTTGGATCTGCAGGAAATCCACGACTCCGTACGTGCTGTCGCAGATTGACTTCCATTAACTGCTATATTGCAATGGAACAGTTTTGGAGTTCTTCAAAAAAAATGGAACAGTTTTGGAGTATCCAACATTTGTCATCGCCAACAATGTTATGTCATCATGTGAAATGCCATGAAAAGTACTAGTAGATGATCAGTTGGCCAGTCCATGAGGGTGTGAATGCAACATTTGTGAGCATGTGTTGTTCTTGCTGTGGAGCTGCGTTATTGTGTTTCTGTCTATTACTTTTTAAAAAATTGTGTTTCTGTCTGATATATATTTCTTAGTTGTGTGAGTTATAGCGATGATGGATCTCCTCCATTTTCTGTTCTATATTAAGTTACATTGCTTACTTGATTATTCGTTGATGATTATGCTTTCAGATTAATGGGCGAGAACCCGAGAACTCCATTTCTTGATGGTAGATGGTGACTTCAAGAAGTTTGAAGGAAACTGGTCCATAAGATCTGGTCCAAAATAGGCATCTGATGATCATTTTTCTTTTCTCAGGATAAGTGGGATGGGATGCAAATCAATAAAGACATAAGTACATGTACTTATTTATTGATTTTCTTTTGATGAAACATCCAGCTTAATTCCATCACTAGATTATATTTGCATCACCATGATGCCCCAGACTAATAACAATTTCCCTTCTTTTCATTATTCCTTAAGAAGGTCTCCAACTTCTAGTGAGCGGAAAAGGAGATTAAGTCTAATATGGCGTATTTTGCTTTTGTTTGCTAGCAGGTCCTCTAGTGCAATTTTGCTGTATGAAGCTAATGTGATAGTGATACCAAGATTTAATTTCCCGGCTCTATTTCTTGAAAAGATTATAAGGTCAGATCTTCCTGTAAATCTTGCTGCCTTGGCTTGTAGAGCTGAAAAGATTTATCTAGAAAATCAAAGTTGTGGTTCGAGAAAATTCTCTGTTGAGGACTCGAAGCCATCATCTACTTCTTCTCAGCCTGATAAATTGCATACTACGAAAGTTGATACTTCTTCTAGTAAGTTTAAAGAAGCACCTCCCACTTCTGGTGTTAGCAATGTGCTTCCATCACCTGCTTCTGAATTGATTACAAATGGGGTGTATATGGAAACGTATGCAGAATTGATAGGCCTTGCGTGGTAGATGAGATCCATCTTCGAAGATTTGATGGCATGTTGGTAATAATTTACTAAACTTATATCAATACTTATTGGATTCTTAGCCATCAAGGGAAGAGCATTAAAGTTTTGTCCTATCCTGTGATACGGTGCGCATGAAGGAACATGAGGGGGCTCATAGGTGTGTTTTTGCTAGTATCACTGTGAAAGCACCAGTTCGAGAGGTATGGAATGTTCTCACGGCATATGAGAATTTGCCCGAGTAAGTAGTTCTATCTTTCTACAATCTTTTGAGTTCACATTCTTATTTTATTACAGGTATGAGTTCTAACAAAATTCATTTGATAGATTCGTACCAAACCTGGATATCAGCAGGATTGTTCTTCGTGATAATAACAAGGTCCGCATAATGCAGGTAGAATATGTGGTTCCCTTCTTTCATATTTTGTGGTTAACTGTTTTACTAGAACATATGAAGTAGGCCTGGCTTAGGTTGTCCTTTGTTTTTACTACACAGCATAAAGAAGTCCTCAAGTCATACTGTCATACATAGTTTTCTCTTATGTCCTGGTTTCAGTTCACTTGATTTGATTGTTTTCATTGTGCTCATCTGAAAGAAAGTTTTGTAAATTCAGTCTGATAGTCTTTATTTTCTTTTTCAAGCATTATATCTTTTAAAATCGTTTTTTCTAGGAGGGTTGCAAAGGCCATTGTATATGGTCCTTCACGCCCGTGTTGTTATGGATCTTCGTGAAAAATTTGAGCAAGAGATCAGGTTTGAAAAAGGTGGGGGTGATTTTTACTCATTTAAAGGGAAATAGCACTTAGAACAACTTGGGGATCAGCACACCCTGTTGAAGTAAATGGTTGAGACTAAGATGCATAGAGACACCTTTCTCTCTGAGGCTATCCTTGAAGAGGTAAGCCATATATGTATTTTCTTTAATTCATATAACATTTGACTTGTTATCTTAAGATGGTTAAAGTAGGCTTTTATGTGCACACTGTATTCTGTTTTGGTTATACAAGTGCTTTGCATGGTAATGGGTATATACTTCATGCCTTCTCAAATGGTAAAAGTTTACTATAGTTAACTTTTCGTATTAGGTTGGTTTAAATTAAATTATCTCGAAAGAACCTAACAGGGATTGATTTTCTCCATTTTTTTGGTGGCTTACGCTTCAAATATCCAAATTTAAAACTTAAGGTTTTTTAACAGCATTTGTTTACAAGTCATGTTGTATCTCCAACTCTTCAAATTCTAGGTGACTACATTCTTTAGCAGTTAGGACACACACAAAAAAGTTATCATGGTTTCTGACATTTTTTCATATATGCTTTTGACAATAGGCTGATTTTCTCGTGCTCTTACTTGGATTAATTGTATGTGGTGCCTTGATGATTATTTCAGCTGAGTGCTTTGATGAAGTCTTATATCTTTAGAAATAGTAAACCAGACTGTTCATTTTCATCAATCTGTTACAGGTCATATATGATATGAAGATCTTTCATCAAACTTGTGTGCAATCCGTGATTATATTGAAAAGGCTGGAGCCAATGGTAGCAAGTCCACAACTCATTCTGATATGTCCATAGACCCAGATTCTTATCATGCTGAAAGCAGGCAATCTGAGCAAGCATCTGTGTCTTGCTCATCCAGTACCATGAAGCAGAGACCAAAAGTCCCAGGGTTGCAAAAGGATATTGAGGTCCTAAAATCAGAGCATGAGAATTCCATTGCAGAGTATGGTCAATATGGTTTAATGCCTAAGAGAAAGCATCTCCGGTCTCATGGAAGGGTGGATATCGAGAAGGCAATAACACGAATGGGTGGGTTCCGGAAGATGGCCAGCATGATGAACCTTTCTCTTTCTTGCAAGAATAGTTTTGCACCATATATTGCAAATACTCCCTCCGTCCCAAAATAAGTGTAGTTCTCGCCTCCTAAGAAATTAATGCCGGCAATTATATATTAAAAAAATATTAATATTTATGTAATATAATTAGTATCAACGGAAAGATCTTTGAATCTAGTTTTTAACAAATTTATTTGAAGATACAAATGTTGCACGTATTTTCTAGAAATCAAGTCAAACTTGTGGCACGGAAACCCAAAACAACACTTATTTTAGGATGGAGGGAGTAGAGTTAAAATTGTCCCCTTATATTTCTATAGTATGAATGAGAGCTAGCACTCTGCGACTCTGTCCATTGAGTTTTGTAACATTCATATGCTGTATTCAACATTTTTCTTCAACTTCTGACATCAGCATCTGATCACTATATACAGATCAGCCGGTTCCAGAAAAGTTGGGGTTAGATCCTTCTTATATGCCAAGTAGAAAATCTTTTGAGAGGGCAGGTAATATCTGTAGCCCATTGTTGGAAAATGAAAAAAAGTATTGTGGCACTTTCAGCTACTGTTTTATTCATTTTAGCACAGATGTCTTTAGCTTTATAACATCATTACATGAAAATCAGAAAATTGGCTCCTGTTGTCAGGTTAGATGTGCAAGTTAGATTGGTGTCGTGTCATGAAGTTTTCCTGTAGGGCTTTTGAAATGATTTTCATGCTCTGTTGGTAGGTCTTTACGACATTGCTCGGGCATTGGAAAAATAGGGTGGGGTGCAGGAGTTGTCGCGCCTTCTCTCTCTTAAACTAAGACGTCCTAGAAGGCAAGGCGAGTTGGATGATGAGAGCCGGTCTGAATCCCCATCTGAGGTAGCAAAGAAGCACGGGATGAAACCTGATAAAGGCAATGTTTCCCCAGATGCACAGAAATAGCTCCTGAAGCTGAAGGGTTTGGACGTCAACTGGGTGGAATACTAGATGAAGCTTTGAGAAAAGATATGGCATCATTATTAGCTCGACTCTTTCCCTTCTTCGGTGGTGATCTGGAAACACTCTGACAAAGATGTCGCAAATTGTGTACAGAAAAGCGCAATACACGGGCTAGCCCATTCTGAGGGCAACCTACCAGCAGGCAACAGGTTTTGTTGTCAGCAATCACCACTCTTGGCTACTGCTTATCTAGAACTGCTGAGTGTATATAATAAAAGCTTTGTTGCGGTCAAATTCATCCGTGGATTTGACAAAGACAAGGAACTAAACGCAGCACTGTATGTCGATTTCGTGTTTGAGTCAGTTTTTTTTTCTTTTTTTTTTTCTTTTTATGAATCTGTTTGAGTCAACCGCCTTTCAAAGCTTGTGGTCATCGCTGGGTTAAGCCGTGTTCACAGGCTGGCCGTCTACTTTGTTAGTGATGATGTAAGTTGACATTACACATTATTCTCAATCAGGCACAGCTACAAATTTTTGCTAATTTGGCTATTAGCATGACGTGTCTGTAAGAGAACCAGATAATAATTAGAACGATATTTTTGTATTTTTGCTAATTTGACTATTAGTATGGCGTGTTTGTAGGAGAACCAAATAATTAGAACGTGAATTTTAAAGACAAAAAAAAGAGACATTAAAGAGGTAGAGGTCCTACCGGGATTCGAACCCAGGTCGCCAGATTCAAAGTCTGGAGTGCTAACCACTACACTATAGAACCATCTCTGTTATTTAGGATAACTTTAAATTATAATTAATTCGAAAAAACCGTGTGCCGAAATGAACAGCCTTGGCTATGCCCGGACTCAGGGTTCTTCTACAACTGCCTCATATCCCACTTCCCAAACGGCAAGGCGGAATCCTCCTCCGCCTGCGGCCACCGCCCGCCGTCGAACCGCCGCTGCCGCCGAAGGCTCAGATCAGATGGGGACTTCGGTGCAGGTGACGCCTCTCAGTGGGGCGTACGGGGAGGGTCCCCTGTGCTACCTGCTCGCTGTCGACGGCTTCCGCTTCCTCCTCGACTGCGGATGGACGGACCTCTGCGATACCTCGCAACTTCAACCCCTCGCCAAGTACGCATCTCCTTGCTCTCTTGACTCGTCAGCTTAGCTTGTAGTCGATTCAGTTACCCGTGTGGAAGTGGTTCCTGCGCCCGACGCACATTTTTGTATACCTTTTGGACGCATTGCCTCTGGCGGTGAGTCGGGAGTCTGGCTGGCGCTGCGCTCAGATATGTTGACGGCTGGCTCAATGCAATGAACAACATTGATTTGCTCAGTAATCAAGGGAGTGGTGTAAATTCTGGCTGATGATTGGTGCCTCTGCGTGATTAGAGGTAGCTGGACTCGTGGATTCTCCAGTCCTAGGGTTTTGTGTGCTGCAACAGACTGCTATCTCCATCTTGTTTCAATGATTTGACTTATGTGCTTGCGCAATGTGCATTCATGTGTGCGTATTAGAGGGTGAATGTTCACAAATCCATATCCATCCAAACATTTATGTGCTTAGATTAGATGCATGTTTGTTGCTGAATGGCCTGTAATGCCACATCTTCTATGCCTAGTCTAGTGTAATTGACACTCTTGCTCATATCTGCTCAAATAAGTCTATATCTGACGCTGTAAAACCATGTAGCTCCTGTCCAAACTTTGGCCTCCTCGTGTAACACCATGCCAATCACAGTGCATTGCCTGCCCACTGACTAATCGTTTCACCATTCATTTCCCTGCCGTTTGTTGTATTTACACATCTTATAGATATGGATGCAAGGATGCACTCGATTTTTCTTTCCATCTACATTCAGCAGTTCAGTAAAGGAGATACTTTCCATCACTGCAGATGCGTACATGCCATTGGTGTCAATATGCTATTTATCGTCGAAGCAAATTGATTGTTACTTTTCACTTACACTAATAGATACTGCATATTGTTCAGGGTTGCACCAACTGTAGATGCTGTTCTTCTGTCACATCCTGACATGATGCATCTTGGAGCTTTGCCTTATGCTATGAAACATCTTGGGCTCTCTGCACCAGTTTATGCAACAGAACCCGTGTTTAGACTTGGCCTTTTGACCATGTACGACCATTTCCTATCTCGATGGGTAAGCTTCATGGTGCTCAATATTTTCCTAGGGTGTACACTTTTCAACCACTCTCATTTCCAATACCATATAGTCTCCCTCCCTCCCTCCCAACGTGCTAAAGAAAACCGGACCCCATTTTGTAGTCTATATTTGTCCACAGTGGACCCTTACCACTTAATATTTCTTTTGCAGCAAGTTTCAGACTTTGACTTGTTTACTTTGGATGATGTTGATGCTGCGTTCCAAAATGTTGTGAGATTGAAATACTCACAAAATTACCTTCTGAATGGTCAGTAAGGTCAGGATGATGTACATCATTTTAGCTTGCTACACTGTATCTACTCACATAATATCTATTGGTACTGGTAGATAAAGGTGAAGGGATTGTTATTGCTCCACATGTGGCTGGGCATCTTTTGGGGGGGACAGTGTGGAAGATTACAAAAGATGGGGAGGATGTTGTGTATGCTGTTGACTTCAACCATCGGAAAGAGAGGTTCGATCTTATCTTGTGTTTAGAATTAATTTAGTTTTTTAGGCATAAACTACCGAAATTGCTGTATTTTTTCCCAGGCATTTGAATGGCACCGTTCTTGGATCTTTCGTGCGGCCAGCTGTTCTGATAACTGATGCTTACAATGCTTTGAACAATCAAGGCTATAGAAAAAAGCAAGATCAAGATTTCATTGGTACAGCACTCAACACTGAACTTGCTTTTATTATTCTGTTTAGATTTTTGCAGTTTCAGTAATATTCCTAAGTTCTAGCATCTATGTTTTGTCATCTCATGATGAAGTTCCATGGTTAGATGTTTTTAGAGCTACAAAATGATGCGTTTTTTACCCTATTTTATATATATATATGTGATGCATCCTAGCCATGGTGTTGTACCGTTGTCTAATGCCATCATGGTTTATGCAGATTCGTTAATTAAAGTTCTAGCAACTGGTGGAAGTGTGCTACTTCCTGTTGATACGGCTGGTAGAGTGTTAGAACTTCTTTTGTTGTTGGATACGGTAAAAATCTCTGACACTATTGCTGGACTCTGTATTCCTGTTATTTCAATAATGTGCTGACTGTCTTGATATGTTACAGTACTGGGATGAACGGCGATTGCAGTATCCTATCTACTTTCTGACAAATGTGTCGACAAGTACTGTTGATTATGTCAAGAGTTTTCTTGAATGGATGGGTGATCAGATAGCAAAATCTTTTGAAAGCAGTAGAGCCAACGCCTTCTTGTTGAAGTATGACCTCCAACAGCAATAAGTTCTAACCTTCATTTGGTTCTTTTTGTGCTATGTTCACTAGAAATCCTCTTTTAATGCATCTCATGATGTCACAGTTTTATTGTGTCTTGTCTCAGTTGTTCAGTTATTAGAAGCCTATCATTTGAGCCATGCTATTAGCTTTTTTAACCAATGCTGCACCTCAGATTTTGTATATTTGTATTAAAGGAACAGTTTAATAAATCAATTGTGCTCCATCAGATTCTATTATTAATAACTCTTGATGTTCTATGTTACAGAAAGGTCACGCTGATAATTAACAAAGAAGAGCTTGAGAAATTGGGAGATGCTCCAAAGGTTAGGGTTAACATATTTCTCTGTTCTCTACTGTATTGTTGGAACCTTGAAGTTAACAATTATTTAGCAGGTGGTTCTAGCATCCATGGCAAGTTTGGAGGTTGGCTTTTCTCATGACATATTTGTTGAGATGGCAAATGAAGCAAGAAATCTAGTGCTCTTTACTGAGAAGGGACAGGTACATTCCTGTGTGTTACTCTTGTCATGAATCTTCACATGCTCTGTCACAGGAAGTATTAAGCTTCCAAATTATGATTGCTGACAGTGCTTGCTCGCACTTGGAACAAAATGTATATTACCATGAGCCCTCACTTCCACTAAACTTCCATTCTTCGAATCTTAATGTTCTTTCTCTTACAAGCATGATTGCTGTGTCATGTATCATTTTACAATTATCTGACTAGAAAATATGTGCTCTCCAGTTTGGGACACTGGCTCGAATGCTCCAAGTGGACCCACCCCCTAAAGCTGTAAAGGTCACTATGAGCAAGCGCATTCCTTTGGTGGGTGATGAGCTAAAGGCTTATGAAGAAGAACAGGAACGGATAAAAAAAGAAAAGGCACTAAAGGCTAGCCTTGTCAAAGAAGAGGAGCTGAAGGCTTCTCTTGGATCAAATGCCAAGGCTTCTGACCCAATGGTCATTGATGCAAGCTCATCTCGAAAATCTGCTAATGGTATAATATGCCTTAAAATATATCTATATTTTTTTTTGAAAGGACCACATGCAACCTTAAATATGGTTTATCTGCTGATAACGAGTTCTAGAGTACACTTGCTGTTTCTCTTCTTGCTTCAGGCAATGGCCTGATCAAGTCTGATGTCTCTTTTCGTGATTGTTAACTATATTGAAGTAGACAAGACAGTGCTTATACTAACATGTCTGTTCCATTTAGTTTCTACAAACTCATATTATGCTGTAAGGTTTTTACTGTTTGATGTGACATGTTATGTATAGTTGACTATCTTTACTTTGTGGTACTACCAGCTGGTTCACATTTTGGTGGGAACACTGATATTCTCATTGATGGATTTGTACCTCCTTCAACCAGTGTTGCTCCAATGTTTCCCTTTTTTGAAAATACTGCTGAATGGGATGACTTTGGTGAGGTCATCAACCCTGATGATTATATGATGAAACAAGAAGAAATGGATAATGCTATGATGCTTGTAAGTTTGCTTATACACCCACATGCCTGTTGAGTTTTTAAAGTTGGTCATCTGTAAATAACCTGTCTGTCATATATAATCATTGTTCATTGTTACTTGACTTGCATTGACTGGATCAGATGACTTGACTAAACTATACTTAGGCAGTTCCATTGGAGCGAATTAGCGAACTCTGTGCTTTCCTTTGTGATAACTCGGATGTTTTGAACAGAACTGGAAATACATGAAACTCCATACAAGACGACACTCAATTGAATTAAGGTTCTGACAAGCATGTCGTGTTCTTCAGGGTCCTGGAGATGGTTTAGATGGTAAGATTGATGATGGTTCAGCACGCCTGCTTCTTGATTCAACGCCCTCAAAAGTCATTTCCAATGAGATGACTGTAAGTCTTTTCCTCTTTGTTTTCTTTCATTAATTTCTGCATCAGTCGCAGAGCTTGATGTATGTCTAGTCTATATAATCGAAGATTTTACATGTGCTCTGGTATACTGAACATTTTTTTAGGTTCAAGTGAAATGCTCATTGGTTTATATGGACTTTGAAGGTCGCTCTGATGGGCGTTCTGTAAAATCAGTTATTGCTCATGTGGCTCCATTGAAACTTGTATGTGACTTTATTTCGACATATTCTTTCTTGTACCTGCATAGTTTAGATTTTACAGTCACTTTTAACTTAACAATGCTTCTTTCTGGAGCATATTCTTTCTTTCTGCAGTTCTGCACACATGTTGTTATACTTCTCCATAGCAATAAATTTTTGAATTTTCCCCAACCCCATGTACTGAAATATCTGTGGTATTGACACCAAAGATGGGTATGTCATTTCTATGCATTTTTTGGTGTTGACATGCCACTGCAAAACTTTATTTAAATTGAAAATGTCTGTAATTGATTATTTAGAAACTTAGAACGAGATTTTAGTGATCTGCTACTGTTATCCTTGTGGTCGATGGTTGACCTGTACATACAAAGTTGTTACCTTATGCTGGAATTATGCATGACTTTTTGCAGATTCTGGTGCATGGATCAGCGGAAGCAACTGAACATTTGAAAATGCATTGCGCAAAGAATTTAGACCTGCATGTTTATGCTCCTCAGATTGAGGAAACAATTGATGTAACATCAGATTTATGTGCTTATAAGGTTAGAATCTTAACTGCATACTCTCTTTAAGTACTGAGTAGAACCTTTGCCTAGGAGGCCATGAGGGTCAGATAACCTAATATAGTAATGTGCTACTTCTTATCTGATTGTTGGAACCAATGATGTAAAATCAAACCCCTGACACGTACTAATCACTCAAATTTGATTAAGTTATGCAACACTATAATCTTCTAGTGGGCTGCAAGAATACCCTAGTGTAACTACTTATTAAGCTAAGAGCCTGTGTTCCATTAACTCCATATACAATCGGTATGTTGCATATTTCTTTAACGTTCCATTTGCTTAACTTTGTGATGTTTGTGCTATCTTGCTATCTCAGGTCCAACTTTCAGAGAAGTTAATGAGTAACATCATTTCTAAGAAGGTACTAGCTATATTTCGCTAAACCATTATCATTCA
This sequence comes from Cymbopogon flexuosus, assembly GCA_027790015.1. Taxonomy (NCBI): domain Eukaryota; kingdom Viridiplantae; phylum Streptophyta; class Magnoliopsida; order Poales; family Poaceae; genus Cymbopogon; species Cymbopogon flexuosus. The sequence goes on from JAKNSH010050242.1 coordinate 13,493, forward strand.
TTCTTTCTGTTGCTGCTAACAAGCTCCAGAGAACCTTGTTATGGCAATCCACTTCCTTTCATATAGTTTACTAGTTTAGCCCTCAGACTAAGCCAAGCAAATTTGTTATAGAAAAAAAAAGCCCCTTGCAAAATTGTGAGTTCTTAAACACTGCACCAGAACTTTAACTCCTTAGGTGTTAAATTCTAAATATTTCCATTCCCTTCCATATATGGCATTTGTTGATTTGAGTGTTTCTTATATTGGTTGTTACTGCATTGTCCAGTTGCTAAGCTCTAAATAATATCGAACCAGTTGCATTCATTATCCTTTGATGCATGGTGGGCAACCACAAATTCTGATGACCAGACTAAAAAAGGTCTCAATTCCATCATCATTCTGGGAGCTTGGTCCATTTGGAATCACTACAGTCGCTTTGTGTTTGATGGGATTCAACTGAGCCTAAGTAGTGTTTTGGTTTTAGTAAAAGATGAGTTCCTCCTGTGGAGTTTGGCCAGAGCTCGTGGAGTATCCAATCTCCTTGCTCTAGAGCCAGCCAATGCATGAGTTCCTCTCTAGTGTTCTTGGGTCAAGTTTGAAAAGTGAGAGAGAGATACACCATTAGATGTAAAAGGGTGTGTGTATGTGTGGGGTTTCTGAACCTACTCCTTTACTATTCTTAATATAAATGATATGCAGCTCTCCTGGGTGTTCGAGAAAAAAAAAAACTTGTCCATTTACCGTAAGAACTGGCCTAGTTTTAGCTGGTACCTGTAGATTTTGTAAGGCAAGTAACCATTTTTTTCATCCTTGAAGCGGTTAGTTTTTAAACACTGTACTTTGTTGTATGCCCTTACTTTGACTACAGGTTATCATTTAAATCACTAACACCAGCATGGTCTGCAGTTGGGTGAGCATGAAATTGCTTGGGTGGATGCAGAAGTTGGAAAAGAAGATGAGAAGCTTATTTTGCTCCCCCCATCATCAACACCACCACCCCACAAGCCAGTTCTTGTGGGTGATTTAAAATTGTCTGATTTTAAACAATTTTTGGAAAACAGAGGCTGGCAGGTAGGTTTATTATATTGAATTGCTGAGTCTTTGACCATTCCCTGTACCTATATAGCCATTATCCAAACTTATATTTCATTTAGTAAGTACAGTTGCAAACGATAAGTTGTTCTGGTTTTTTATATACATAGCTTTTGGTACCCACCTATATATATTATGTCTAGATACATGATAAGAGTTGTGTATCTAAAAAGCTAAAACGACTTACAATTTGAAATGGAGGGATTAGTTTTTTTTCCCAGTTGACACGAGACGAGAGGATCAAATATGTTGAGATTCAGGTGTGTTAGTATAGCATGTTGAGAAGAAATTTGTGCTGGCAACTTTCAGTATCCCTAGCATACAGCTAGATGGTACTTGTTACCTTCACAGGCTAATTAGTTCACATAGCCTATAGATGTTAACAGTCTCAGACTCTCGAACAAGAGTTGATTGATGAAAGGTGTAGCATATGTATTTTTAGTTGATAGTATTAAGCGGGAAGGGTTAAATAATAGTTTTGGTATATACTGAAGCCATTGACATAGTCGCTAAGGAAAGAGTTGTTGCAGGTTGAATTTTCTGGAGGTGCTTTACGGTGTGGCGAATACATCATGGTGCGCAAGATTGGAGATTCTAGCCAAAAGGTAACTTGAGCATCCATTTAGGAGCAACACTCCTGTGCATGTTTCATCAGAACTTGGTCTGCTTCAGTTCAAGAACTATGGTCCAGAACTTGAGATGATACATGACAAACAGATGCCTCAATTTTTTATGACATACCGACAAAACTGCAGGAACATAGTTGATATGCCTTGAGCCCTTGACCGGCAGTGTGAGACTTGACACACTTAGGCCCTGTTTTTATGCAAAGTATTTTTGGAGCTTTAAAAAATACCATGGTTTGCAAAATAGTTTGGTTTTGAGCAGCATTATGAAGTCTTTTGGAGGTTTTTTTTAACCTATACCTGATTTTGCGCTTCTATGGATTCTAAAAATGCAGAAAATGCAGTTTGTTGATACTACAGTATCCAAACAAGGTCTTACATTTGTGATGCGATGATAATTGCAGGGCAGCACAGGGTCTCAGCAGATCGTCATTGAGGGCCCACTCTGCGAGGACTATTACAAGATCAGGGAGCTTCTGTACTCACAGTTCTACTTGCTGTGAGGCAAGGCTGCTGCATCTCTCGTGG
>JAKNSH010050474.1:0-10550 GCA_027790015.1 Cymbopogon flexuosus
ATAGTGAATTTGAGAAAACTTTTTAACAACTAAACAAGGCTATAGGATAGAACAAGAACCACTGCTCTGGTCCCAGCAGCAACCAGAGTGACATGATCTTGGCACTGCCGACGGTTTCTGTGCTCTCCCGGTACCCTACCAAGGCCGGGGCGACGGCGAGCTCGGACTCCTCATCCCGTCCTCGGGTTCACGAGGATCTCGTTGCGCTGCACCGCCCCATCCTGCTCGTACCTTGGCCCACGCACACGCACGCACGCATCAATCAGTCACCACCACGCTCGGCCCAGCAAGAGCATCCTTCTGCAACCTCACCTCGCATCCCTGACACGCTGCGTCCGTCCATGGGCTCGGCGACATCCGCACAGCACGAGCACATGCCGCGCTCGAGGTGCCCGGGGGCCACGGAATGGCAGCGGCAGCCGGCAGGCGTACGGCTCGGAGGAAAAGATCACAGAAAATCCTGTGGCTTCTCTGCAGCTCTCTCGCCAATCTATGATCCAAGGAAAAGAGATCAAGTTCACCGGTTACAGAGGTCGGTAAAAAACAGGAGCTAGTGGCTACAATTTGCAGATCAACAAAGTCACCACCCATGATTCCATTCCAACACGGCAAAAGTCACGCAAAAGATCATCAAGCAGAGAGCCGCGAGAGATGACCAATACAGCCTCCTACGGGCTAAGTTAGACCACCAAAGGAAAAATGAGGAAAACAAAAGAGGAAGACGAAGCTCTGCTGCTCTAGAGGCACATGCATGACTTTTTACAGTTGACACCAACCCTACTGAGTCTTCCACATGTTAATCTCCTCCTGCATCCCACAAAATGTCAGTCAACTACTCCCACTACTCCCTGCATCCTCTCCACACAACTCCCAGGACTCTCTTCCCTACTCCATGTTCTGCGAGATGGCCTCGCCGAACTTGAGGAACAGCTCGGCGTCTGAGGTGCTGGACAAGTTGGCGCAGGAGAGGGCGCCGGTGCCCCGCAGGCTGACGTACTCGTTGATGTAGCTTGGCACGGCTGGGGACGGCTGCGGGAGCTGGCCCAGCTGATGTGCGGATGGCTTTGACGGCGGCTCGGGGTTCACCAGGCAGTCCAGGACGCGCACCACCTCGTGCATCGTCGGTCGGTCCGAGGGTTGCCGCTTGGTGCAAAGGAGCGCCAGCTGGAACAGCTTCTTCACCTCGCCCAGGTCCTTGCAGGTGTCTCCGATGTCAGGGTCCACGGTGTCCATGACCTCGTTGCTTGCTGTCTTTGATAGGATCTGCAATTGGAGGATACATTGATAACCTGATCAGACCTTTCCTTAGCATCTGCTGATCATTACTAAAGTTTTGCGTGCGTTTCAACAACGTATGGAAAAAGTTTCATCCAAACAAGCAGCAGCAAATGTTATGATGGATCGATTCTGGAACTACAAAATGACTCCTAATTTACACTGTTGTGCATACCTACTGTCAACTTTGAGTCAAGTTCCACCTGTTTGAAACTGAGGTAACTTAGGGCACATGATAAAACCACTGACATCTTGTTAGTTCATTTTTTTGCTTTCCATCTACATTATTTATGAAAGGGGGACACCAACGGTAGGCTTTAGGGGACAGACACAGCTACTTATAATGGAGCTTTCAGTCACCAAGTCCAATGGATCAGCTTATCAGTCCACAGCTGGTCTACAGTGCAGATAGATCTACTCACATGCTAGGTTTCGTGTCACTGGTCCCCTTGTAGGAACACAAGCCTAATGGTCATTGTTCAGCAATTATTGGGCACTATTGGAATCCAAAGCGACTTCTAATTGAACAAATGCAGGAGACTGAAGAATAGTTACCAAGTGATGGAGATTGCACTCGTTGTCCACTGGCTTCTTGCCAGTTAGCAGCTCCAGAAGAACAATGCCATAGCTGTAGACATCAGACTTTTCATTGAGACGGGAAGTGCGGGCGTACTCAGGATCAATGTAGCCAATAGTGCCCATGACATAGGTTGATGTATGAGTTTTTGAGACACATAAGCTCTTAGCAATGCCGAAGTCTGTAAGATGGGCTTCATAATCTTTGTCAAGTAGTATATTCTTTGATTTTACATCCCTGTGAATTATTCGTGGACTGCAGTCATGGTGAAGGTAAGCAAGGCCTTGAGCTGCACCAAGAGCAATCCGTAGGCGAGTCTCCCAGCCAAGTTTTTTCTTCTTGGATGAACCTTCTGAAAGAAAAAGGTTAACTTTATCAAATGGTTATAGTAATTACACCAAATATCCACGACCATTAAATAAGCAAGTGTTTGTCAAAATATGAACTGTTTGGAGAGCCTAACTGATGTTGACATGTTGTGTGACAGCTAAACAAACTAAGACTATTGAAATGAAACAAACAAATACTGTTGAAATGAAAAGCAGCATAGTGGTGCCAGTTTCTGGTTGTTTACTAAACTGTTTTCATAATTCCTTGACTAAAAAAGAAACTGTCTGACTGAGTTTGCCACCGGGACTTACCATGTAAAACATCCCATAAGCTGCCGCTTTCCATATAATCATAAAAGAGGAGGTTCCCAATAGGTGATAATGAGTATCCTTGAAGGCTGACTAGATTCCGGTGTTTGATGCTACCAACAGTCTCGAGCTCAGTTTCAAATTCCTTGAGGCTCTGTGGGTAGTGGGCATACAGCTTTTTTATTGCCACTGGTTTGCAATTCTTTAGAACGCATTTATAAACAGTACTTGACGCCCCATATCCAATGATGTATTTCTCACTCAAGTTCTCAGTCATCCTCATTATATCATCGTATACATGAAGGGCCATGTTCATATGAAGGATCACCAGCTTGGGGGGAGCATTGCTCACTGCAAACAGAATGGAAATCAATTACAGGGTATCAATGTTCTTCTAGCATCAACTATTAACGGTCAGTTATAACTTACAAAATAAACTACTGGGTTGAATCCAGACAGTATTCTTGTTTGACAAAAACTATTAGTACATCCACATTACGAATTAGATAGACACTAAATAGGGTGGTGGACAATCCTATTATTGTAAGAAGAGATTCCAAACTTAGTAAATGCATTACCTGGCTTGCTTACAGTGCCATCTTTAAAAGCAGGTGGACGGTGTGGCCTGCAAACAGCTACTAAGATCATCAGGAGGATAACAAGTCCACCCACAGCAACACCAATTATGGCAGCCTTTGAGATTGGCGCTGCATAGAAAATCCAGGCGAAGAATATATCTTGGTTTATAATGCATTGATAGTTCAGATCAAATAAATTGACGAATCCAACACTCTTCTTACGTTTCTCTCGGTGGCCAGTGGAACGACATGAAGGGCCAAGCCAATATCCACAGAGTCCAGGATTACCTAAAAAGCTGAAGAAATAACAGGATCGCTAAACTACTAGTTCAAAGTATGAGCAAAATGATAGTCATGAAGGAAATGATGGAGCACAATACCTGTCAGGTGAAAACCTTGTGAAGTTATTGTCAGTAGGGACAACACCAGCCAAATTATTGTATGACACATTTCTGTCCAAAAACGCAAAAGGTCAATGTTAGAAATATAAAAAATTTGTGCATCCTTCGAGTATTCAGGTTGTGAAATTACAAGATATTGAGGCTGAAGCAGTTCATCAGAGAAGAGACATCGCCAGTTATATTGTTATTTTCCAGTTTTCTACAAGAGTAAATGATAAAAAAGATGATTCAGAACTAAGCTACACTTCAGAAACTAAACTTAAAGGCTAAAAAACTTGGATATAACTTACATTAACATCAGGTTTTGCAGCATTCCTAGTTCTTGAGGAATCAAGCCACCAAGGTGATTATAGGATAAATCACTAGAAACAGCAGTCAAGTCATCCAAATTTTAATTCAAGGAATATTCAATAAAAGGATTCATACAAATAAGGCCAAGTACTTACATCTCCATGACACTCCTCAAATTACCAAACTCCGCAGGGATGAATCCAACTAGACCATTCTTGCTCAAGTTACTAGAGAAACACATTCAATGTCAGGACATGAAGCAGGAAACATGCCAAGAAACCACAGCCTAAAAACTTACAGCCTCAATAGATGCTCTAGGTTGCCAATGGATGATGGAATTGGACCAGTCATCTTGTTACAGGACAAGTCCCTGGTACATATAGTCATATATCTATGTTATATACAGTATTAGCATGAAATGGATACTAATACGTGTGAGCTGAAGGCTTACAAGGTGTCCAAATTGTTGATCCTTGATAGCTCAATAGGAATAGAACCACTTATGAAATTTGATGAGAGATTTCTAAACAAACAAAGAAAAAGTTCAATGTGAGTTAAGAATCAATATGAGCAAAGCATCAGATCATCAGTACAAAACATTTGAAAAGCGTTCAACTCAATTTAGCACAGCATGAGGCTCAAAATCTATTCGAACTTACAAATAGGTCATGCTTTCGAGTTTCCGCAACGAACGAGGAATGGTCCCATTTAACTTGTTGCCATAAGCATTGCTGTTAAATAAAATTAGCGTGTTATATAGATACTTGCGACATTGCACATGACCTGAAGAACTAATGTGTGCTTACAAGCTATTGAGATTCACACATGAACTTAGGTTGTCAGGAATTGGTCCTTCAAGGTAGTTATTGGCAAGGTTCCTGTGAAACAAATAGAATCAACTAGGTTCATGCAATGTAGTTTTCTGGAGGACAAGAAAAGACTGGTTCAGGTGACAAGTAATAAGAGGGTGCCCAAAAAGTACTTACAGATCAAACAAGCCTGTTAGCCTTCCAAGCTCTGGTGGAATGGACCCAGTAAGTTGATTATCATTCAGTTCTCTGAATTAAGATAATCTTGTCAGATATGAATCAATGGTTAACCTGAATCTTGAAATCCATAACAGAAGTGTTAAAACTTACAGGTAATGAAGTGTTGACATATTTCCTAGCTCTGGAGGTATGGGACCAGTTAATCTATTTCCTTGCACGTACCTATTAAGTTTTAGCATGTATAAAGACATCAACTTAGGAATATGCTCACATCAACTTTCTCTAGGCGTGAATTGCATCAGTTAAAATTAAAATCTTGAAAAACTATGAACCTTAGGGGGATAAGAATTCTTACAGCTTCTCAGTGTATGTCAAGTTGCCTAGTATCGATGGTATAGGACCAGACAATTGGTTGTAACTCAGATCACTGGTAGAGTAAAAGTTCCATGAATTAGCAATCATATTCCTTTCACTACTGACAATGAGAAAACAGTATCTCATTGGTAGATTAGTCAATTATGCAGTACTATAGAATTCACGTCGGACTTACAGAACAGCGAGAGCCTGCATAAGACCAATTACTGAAGGAATTGGACCGGTGAACTTGTTCCCTTGCAAGGATCTAATAAAGGGCACACACATCTTTGCAGGTAAGCTTATATATATTGGGCATGTAATAATTACATCATTTTCAGTGAAAAAGAAACAGCACATACAGTGTAGCTACTTGTAGGAAACCAATGTTGAATGGGATTGGTCCAGTAAAGCAGTTGTAAGACAAATCCCTACCAATATAAAATGTTAGAAAAAAAAATGATATATATATGAAAAGTCAAATCAAATATTTCAGGAGTGGCAAGAATGCATATACGTACAAGACCTGAAAACTTGTACAGTTCCCAATGGTGTCTGGTATCACCCCAGTCAAGCTATTGTTCTTGACATCGCTGGTAAAATTAGTGGAAAGCTTAAAACCAGATTGACAAAAACAACACACTTGCAGCAAAATAGGCAAGCAGTGCACTTACAAGTACCAAAGGCCAGTCAGCTGGCACATATCAGGAGAGAGGCTCCCTTCTAAATGATTGCCCCGCAAGCCCCTAGCAATTATAATTACTAATTTAGCCACAAAACTCATGTGTTTGAATTCCATTTCACAAGAATATATCCAGACCATAAAGACTTAATAATGCTGCCCAGCTTTTACTGAGCAGCCAGGCCCTTAAATATATAGCAGCAATGTATGTACAGTACCAGCAGTCCAGCACTAGTACAAACTTTTTGAAACTCAAGGATGACTTACAGATATTGAAGAACCTCATTCCAGTAGATAAGCCTTGGTATCTCCCCAGTCAGTTTGTTTTGTGCCAAATCCCTGGAGTGCTGATCACATTAGAAATTCTGAACCATCCAAGTGGATCCACCTTATAAGAATCATGTAGCAGTAGTAGCTTACAAAATCTTCAAACTTGGGAGCTGTGACAATGTTGATGGGATCGCACCAATCAGCTGGTTGTTCTTCAATATCCTGGAAATCACAAACAGCACCACAAAATCTGTAAAAACTTCCAAAGCCCCAAATGACGTGTATTCTATGGATTTCAGAGGGAACAAGACTCACAAGTTCTCCAGGTGCTTCAGCTTTGATATAGAAAATGGTATGTCGCCATCCAAGTTGTTGAAAGATAAGTCCCTAAACGAAAAGGTAAAGTTTGAATAAAAGCACTACGACCACAACCACAACTAAACATGGTTCACTCGAAGTTCAACTTACAGCGTCCTAAGTGATGAACAATCGCCAATCTCATCAGGGATCTGCCCGGATAGCCCATTTGACTTCAGATCGCTGAATGTGAATGCAGAGGAGACCAGTTAATACAGGTCAGGAAACTAAATCCAATCAACACCAGTCGTTTGGACAAACAAGAAATCATCCGTACATGGAGACGAGGCTCTTGAGGCTGCCGACGGCTGGAGAGATCTCGCCCTCAAGGTTGAGGCCAGAGAGGTTGCTGCATTGCATTGGCGCCAACCCGCATCAGTGGCTACACATCGCAATCGTTGGGAAAGGAGCAAAGTTTAATGAACGTTCGTCTTACAGCGCAGCGACGGCGAATGTGACGTTGTCGCACAGGACGCCGCGCCAGGAGCAGTAGTCGTCGCCCGCCCAATCGTACAGTACGTTGCCGACGTTGCGGAAGGACTTCTTGATCTCCACCAGCGTCGCCCCTGGAAGATGCAGAACCAGCCGCATTAGCAGAAAGAACGGAGAAACTGAACAGATTACAGACTGAGAGAAATCTGAATAGATGATTCGGCAAATGGAATATCTGCAGAAAGGGAGTCGGATAACAAGATAGCTGGATTCTGACTAGTGTTTTGAGGCAGGAAAACAAAGGAACAGAGTAACGTCAGATTTGGAAAGCCCAAATATGACACGATAGTGAAATATGAAGTAACTTGGATTCATTCAGATAGGAAACAGGATCATACTCCAGAATAGCAAACCAAACACTGCTAAAAGTCTAAAACACACAGAAATAGAACAGACTAAACAAAAGAGACCAAGCTTGCAGCACTGAAGGGCCAAATAAAGAAACAAGAAGCGATTGCTCAACTGATTTAGCATTTGCTCCAATAAGCAGCACAAGAAGGCACAAAAAGGCACATGTAAAAAACAAAACTGAACATGATTGAAGAGAAAAAAGATCACATTTTGAAACATGGGCAGACTAGTTTAAAGCTCGTAGGCTAGGAAGAAGCGAAGAACAGAAGATGAGATGAGAAGAGGCACAGCTCACAAGGATTAGTTAAGTGTTAGACTCGGGTTACGGGCTTATACGGCAATAAAAAAATGGGAATGGAACACTAGCGAATCACCATGCCTCCAAAAGCGCGTACTTGCCGCGCTAATAAAATACTAATCCTAACGAACCCAATCTCCTGAATCTTTGCTCCCCAGTAGGCAACCAGAGGAGGGCTCCCAAGAGAAGGAAAGAAATAAAGAGAAAATGGCCATGGAAAAAGGAAACAGATCACCAACCATCGTCGGCGTCGGCGACGGCGACGGCGACGAGGAGGAGGGCGACGAGAGCACGGGCGGCCGTCGTCGTCATGGCCACTGAGCTGCGTACAGGCATCGGAGCAGTGACATTACAGGGAGAGAGAGGACAGCGACGATGGAGCGCGAAGCGTGCTGCAGCGAGCCTGCTGCCTCTGCCTGCCTGCCTTAATGAGGCGGAGCTCTGGTTGGTTTCGTGGGTTCTCGCGCTCGGCTTTGCGCACTTGCGCCGCTGCCTCAGTGACAGCGAGTAGCTGTATGGCCGGCTGGGCGATAGAGTGGCAGGGCAGGGGCTATGGCTATGGAGTAGCTGATTCCTAGTAGGCATCCGGGCTACGGAGTAGAGTTTCTTGTGATGAGAGAGATAGGGAGGACACTGAAAGGTCACATCAATGATCTACAGTGTTTTCTCTCTCTCTCTATCTGGTTGGCCTAGAGCAGTAGAACTCGAGTAACAGATCGAGGAGCATGGTACCGCTGACATGTGGGGCCTGCGTGTTTGGATTGGATTAATGCTTACTAAGCTATGGGGGGCAACTGCTGGTGGACCACCACACTTCTGTATTTTGGATACGCTGTGTTTGATCTTTCGTGATAGGTAAGGCTAGTCTATCGTGTTATTAAAGATTTGGCAAGAAAAATTAGACAAAAAAGTTTGCTACTCCCTCAGTTTGAATCGATTTCGAGATGTGCAACCTTTATATCTCCAAATAAATTTGTTAAAAAACTAAATTCAAAGATCTTTCCTACCGTACTAATTATTTAATATAAATATTAATATTTTTAATATATAATTATCGGTATTTGTTTCTCGAAAAACGAGAACGATACTTATTTTGAAACAGATGAAGTACTCCGTAAGACCAACTCCAACATCTTAGCTAAAATTAGTAGACAAATTCTGTAATCATTTTGTACAACAGAAAACTTATAAAGAAAAAAGTCTACAACAATCTTGTTATTTGTTGTTTTCAGGTAACATCTATGGTTGACCTTACATGGTAATCAAAATTCAAGTAATAGTTAGCAACATATTTTACAAAGCCAGATGTCACATTTGTTGAAGCTTATAAACATTGGGATGTGACCTCAAATGTTACAATATAGGTGTCGTGTACATTGTTCAGATATCAATAAAAAAACAAATTACAGATTTCATTAGTAAACACAAATTTCTGGAGCATGATTAATCGATCATTAGCACATTTTACTCTGGAACAATATTGTCAAACCATAGACTATTTAGGCTTTACAAATTTGTCACATAAATTAGTCACAATCTGTGCAATTAGTTATTTTTAGTTTACATTTAATATTTATGCATGTGTCCAAACATCCGATTTGAGAGGGTGTAAAGTTTTGGAAATGACCTAAACAAGACTAAAAAAATAGCTTCCAAAATAAGAATTGACGAGCTGTTGGTATTTATTTGTGTACGACATGCTACCTTCCAAAATATTAAAAAAATCATCCAATATATATCTATAGAATATTTAAGCAATATTTAATATATATCTAATAATTTTTAGTCTCGTTTAATTAGGTCATTCTACCTTCCAAAATATCAATATGAGAAATTAAATATTTTTAATTTTTATCCAGTATATATATCTATAGAATATTGATATTTATGGTGCATCATTAGTGTCATTAGATGAACCTTGGATATGTTTGTATAATAAACAATTTTACATAAATATAAATATTACTACTCCGTATCATTTTTCGAAAACTCCGTCTATACAACTCTTTTTGATAGGAGTCGTTATTTTAAAAAATAATACTGTAGGAATTTTAATTTTCTAATTTTATACGTTAGTTGCAACGTCCATTTTTTTTGAATTGCGTTGTCATCAAAAATATATTTTATAATCAATATAGTCATTTTGATATTGTTATAGCATATTATTGCAACATGGTCATATTGGCGAATAGATATGGTATGCCATACGATGACGATGACCTCTTGTGTTTGAAATTTCACATGGTAAATAAATATTGCAAACAAAAATGTAGCCATGCTTTTTTTTTTATCGTAGTTGGCCACACGAGAACGAGATCGAAAGACATGGAACAACCAACCTCAATGTGGATTTCACAACCTTCGCAAGGCATTGGAAATAATAATGGCAACAAGTGGTTCAGACCTTAATCGGCGAAACTCAGAACTGACATGGTGTTTCCTGTGGTCTTAACCGTGCTGTGCGTGTGCGTCCATGACCATGAGTGCCTGCCTAGCACACAGCTGGCGACCGACATGTGGGGGCAATGTTTGCTCTACCCCACACGTCAGCGCTGCATGATTGAGAGCCCAACACGAAACGTGATCACGTGATGTTTATCAGGATCCTGCAGGAAATGTCAGGGGCACATTGCTTGCTTTCCCGTCTTTATCCCTAGCTTTTGCCTCCTTTTCCTCATGCCCGTCATCAGATTTATCCATTCCTTATCCTTGACCGTTCATTCATTCTCCTCTTTTTACCCCCTGCTTATGCTTATTAAAACAAGGATCATCATCCTCCGAGCAATGTGGGCGCAAAAGGCCACTGCACCTCATGCTGCAATAGTAGACGGCATCGGCATCGGCATCGGCATCGGCAGCCTGGAGGAGATGCTGCTGTGACAGTGGAGACCGTAGAGGTGGTAAAAGGACGCACAGTGGAGGCAGAGCCGGGATACTGTACGCGCGCGGTGGATCAAGCAGTGCGAGGCCGAGGCGGTGGCGCGCGTTTCGGCCGGG
>JAKNSH010050478.1:0-10442 GCA_027790015.1 Cymbopogon flexuosus
ACATGTTTTTACCATGGAGAACAAGCTGGTTCGGCATCTGGTAAATCTGGCAACAGTGCATTATATATGTTTTCCTTTAATTTGTGTTTTTTCCATGTACTATATATACATATGATTTCTTTCGACGTTTTGGGGTCTAATTTGCATTCAGTTGTGGTTAATTAGTTGTCAACTTCACAGTCACTATTGTCCGGACAATTCAAAAATAATTAATAGTCATTATTAAATATAGGCATCATTTCGAAAAGAAAAGGGATTGCTAATTAATAATACAGGTCTAATTAATTTTAACCCGACTTCTTTGATCCACAATGCACTGCACTGTCTCCTTGGGAACGAGATTCAGAAGGAAAATCAAATTAAATTCCCAAATGGACTACTGTTTAAGACTTAAGAATTCTTTGGAAGTGCAGAATTTAAAGAGAATTTAATTAAGAATAATAATTATGTTTCCTATATCAATGAAAAAGTGAACTACAAAATAATAACATGATTGACTAGATCTATGCATTGTTCCCTTGGGAAAATCAAAATTGAAATAATGGAAAGTTGGACTAAATCCATCAATAATGCACTGTTCAGTATCATATAAATTATTATCTATAAAAGCAAGGGTGAATATCCTCTCCTATGCTCACAAAGTATTTCCACGTACCTCATCAAGAATTAAAATGTGTAAAAAAATCATGAACATAAATGGAGGAAAATGGAATTTATTAGGTTTCACCCACTGGAGTAATTATAGTAGAAAACTCTGAAATATATCATCTATGAGGCTACAAGTATATTTGTCTTTACTTTGTGAAGAGAGGTAAAAAAAGGAGGAATGTGTGCGCTTCTTTTTATTGGATTTTTTTTATTATATTATGTATTTAGAGTTTATGTTTGAATGGAAAAAAAACTGATAGTGAGAATATTTTATGTGGTCATCGGAGGAAGTGTTCAGATCCCACATGATTTTTTATTGATAAGGTGGTAAGCCACACATAATACAAGCAAATAACAACACAAACACATCTTATTTATTTATTTATTTATTTATTTATTTATTTATTTGTATGTTAGGAGGCTAGGATGAAAAGAAGACTTCATTGGCCCCTTGCTTAATTTGTAAAAGAAAAGGTTGGTTATGGACCTGGTGGCACAATTCCTCGATCGTACAGGATGTGTCACTTAAATTATTTAGAAAAATTCCTTGGCCCTTTCCTTGCGTATAATGTCTTGCAAAATAAGCAACAACCATTTGTTCTATTTCTCTAGCTAGTGTATTTATAATATGATCATTGTATTGTATGGAAGTAGAACTTGTCTGCCGTATCGATGTTGTTTGGTATTCTCTACATTCCAAATTATAAAATATTTTGGCTTCTCTACATACATAGCTTTTTATATGCATCTTAATATACGCTATGTCTCAATACATAGTAAAATCAATGTATCTGCAAAACTAAAATATTTATAATTTAGAATAGATTGGAGGGACTAGTAAGTATAGCACCCCTAGAAAAGGAGAAAGATTTTTCTACTTGCCATTTTTATGTCTTAATTTCCATGACAATAACCGCAACAACATCATCATCATCATCATCATCATCATCATCAACAACAACAACAACCCAAACAAATTAGGGTAGGCTAGATATGAAACCCAAAGATAAAAGAAACAGAGAGACACATATAGAAGGTCCATGACAATAACCACAAGTTCTATTTGGTGACAGTTCTTTATTGATCTATGACGGAATTGAATCCTCATGTATTAACAGGTTTATTGTAGTGTTTTATATATATATTGAAAATGTTACAGATAAGTTTTATCGCCCCAAAGTCCATTTCATTCCATAAAATTTTCATGATCTCTTTTTGCCTGTATACTATGTCATATCATCAACTTATCTAATCTCCATTAAACCTTGTTGAGACACTAGCCTTATCGATGACTAGTAGCTACCATTTTTCAATATTATGTTTTTCTTCGTGCTGGGTGTTTTTTAGTCCTGGGATTGTTTAGAAGCACATGTGACTCTTCCCTTGATATGCACTTAGAATTCCACATAATGTGCTCTTACTCCTTTGTCCTGTAATATAGTGTGTTTTGGTTTGTCCTGAATCAAACTGTTTTAAGTTTGACCAAATTTGTAGAAAAGAGCAATAATATTTATGATGTTAAATAAGCATAATTAGATTTGTTATGAGATATATTTTTATAAATTACTTGTTTGATCTGTTAGATGATAATATTCTTTGCTATAGATTTGATCAATCTTTAAACTAAGTTGACTTACAATAAACTATAATACACTATGTTACAGGACAGATGGAGTATTTTGCAACGGTGCACATGTCCAACCTGCAATGCACTTTAGTTAGTCTAGTCCAAAACGTGGCAAAACCAAGCTGTTCCAACAGGTCCTACATGCCCGGGTGGACCGGCCGGTGGATCGACCCATGCATCCATCCAGCGAGCATGCGTCGAGACAGAGAGAGCGTGCTTTCTGCTTTTGTTGTCTCCCTTGACGAACACGTACGTACGCTCCCGGCCGGGCGGCCGCCCAAACAACGAGGTCGAGAGCCGAGAGAGATGCTACTAGCTCTGCCTGCACGGCGCACCCGGACTGCCGAGTAGTGGGAGTAGTAGATCCGGTCCGGCCCGAGCGAGAGCTGAGAGCAAAGGAAGAAGAAACCAAGCCGACGCCGCCCGCCGGCCAGCACTGACCCCGCGGCCCCCCTGCCGCCCTGCTGCGCGCGTGCTTTCCCTGACGGGACGTGTGATGGGCGCCGTGATTTCTGTGTACGACGATGAAGTGGTGATCGATCCGCGGTGCGACGCGACGCATTATTGCGGCGGAGCATGTCGGAGCGTCGCCCCTGCATCTGCGTGCCCCTGAATCATGAGGCGTCTGCCCGCGCGACGTGACTACTGATCCGGCCGGCCGGCACTGATTCCTGGTCTGCTTCCGAAGCGCGTGCCTGATCGGTGGGGTCCCTCGCCGCTGTAGCGCGTACGCGTGCCGGTGCGCAGCTACTGTGACCTTGAGTTAAAACGTAAAACCACCAGTCCACCAATATGTTTGAGTATTTGCATTTGCTTTCGCGGGCCTTTTGCGAACCCATGCCACGAGACAAGATTCAAGCCCAAAACCAATCGAGCGGTCGAGCCCACCAGTCATCATTCAAGGCCCAGTATAACAGCCCAACAAATTGGTGTAGGTTCGCTGGGGTATATCTCTGTCTGCCATCCGCAGAAGAAGCGCAACTTGACTACGAAAAAAGTTCGAGCACGATCCCAAGGAAGAAACTTGAAGTGCTTGTCGTGTTGTCTTGTTGATCCGTGCCGTGCTTCGTCCGCACGCCTTATTTAGCGTCACGGTGGACTCGGACATGTACCATTCGTGCGTCGCACTGTTGGACCGTGACCACTGACCACAGATGCTCTGCTCACCATTTTTCTCTCGGGGAAGTGTCTGATATCCGTCAGGAAACTTCTACCAGCTCTGACTTTCTGAAAGCGATTAATGAAACACGGGCTAATGAGTTAGAACTACCTGTTACAATGATCCACGAAAAAACTTTCTGAAAGCAATCAGAGAAATGTAGCCGTCGCGACCAGAGGACGCGCGTTCGTGGTGGAAAACTGTATCCGTCTTGACGATCGATTTCTGTTCCTCAAATGACATGATACCTAGTAGGCACCCAGCGGACATAACTAATCCATACAAGGGCATTCACAGTGCAGACTCTAAGATAGAGTCTTACACATTTATTATCTCGAAAATATTATAGATTTGGAGTCTAAATACACTGCTATATTATTTTTAACCGCGGCGGTCAGATTTGGTTTTGCGCGGCGGGCAAACGCGTCCGCCGCGGATGAAAGGTCACGGTAAATCGGAAACTTCCGCGGCGGACGCCAGTGCCCGCCACTGTTAATTGATTTACCGCGGCAGGCAAGTAAGGAAGCCTGCCGTGGTTAATCAGTCCGAGAAAAAAAAAGAAAAAAAAACCCTAACGGGCCCTGGATCTGGGCCTGCTGGGCCCAGTCGCGCCGCCGGTGCGGCGGCCGCCGCTGCCGTCGCCGTCGCCGTCGCCAGATCCTCTTCGAGGCTGCCGCCGTCGCCAGATCCTCTTCGGGGCCGCCGTCGCCGCACTGCACCTCCGAAGCCGACGCGCCGCTGGTACCGACGGGGAGGAGGCCGGATCCGCCTGCCCCGAAGAGGAGGAGACCGGATCCGCCGGCCCCGAAGATGAGGAGGTCGGATCCGCCCGGCCTACATCCGCCCGTGACGAGGACGAGGTCGGATCCGCCGGCCTCGAAGAGGAGGAGGCCGGATCCGTCGGCCCCGAAGAGGAGGAGGTTGGATCCACCCGCGCTGAAGAGGAGGAGGCCCACATCCGCCCGCGACGAGGACGAGGTCGGATCTGCCGGCCCCGAAGAGGAGGAGGCCGGATCTGCCCGCGCCGAAGAGGAAGAGACCGAATCCGCCCGCGACGAGGAGGAGGAGGTCAGATCCGCAGGCGTGAGGAGCAGGCCGGATCCGCGCGCTGCCTGCTGGATGGGGACGCCGCCGCCGCTAGCCGCATGGGGACGCCGCTCGTCGCCGCATCCTCTGCCCGCGCGCCGCCTGCTGGATCCAGGCCATGGTCGCCCGCGCACCGCCTGTCGCTTCGGGGGAGGGAGGTGGAGGGAGGATGGGAGGGGGCGCTGGTGGAGTCGTGGTGAGGAGGGAGGGGCCGGTTGAATGAGAGAGGAGTGAGGGAGAGAGGCGAACGGTGAGGGGAGAGGAAAATGAGTGGCCAAAACCCTAACTCTGAGTATTTATAGCAAGACGGTTATTGGGCCTCGACTTAACCGTGACGGGCCTTTTTGCTTGCCCGCCGCGGTAAATCTATTTACCATGGCGGGCTTCCTAATTTGCCCGTCGCGGAAAATATATTTACCGTGGCGGGCAAAAGTGCCCGTCACGGTAAATCAAAAGTGCCCGCCTCAGAAAATCGCGGGATTAACCGTGGCGCGCACAAATAGATGCCCGCCGCGGGGTGCTACTGTAGCACGTCGCGCAAAAGAAATTCTGTAGCAGTGATTATCAGCCGAACAACCTTAAGGTTATCAGTTTAGTCTCCAATCCAAGAAGATCGAAGGGTTCGGGATTGAATCTGTCCTTTCTTTTAGGCCTGGGACCGGTGGCTCGTGCCGGCTGGCAGGCACTGTCAGATCTGAATATCTGATAGCTAGTCTGAAAGTGCAGCTACGCGTTGCTGATCCACGGGCTTAACGATTGACGTCGATCCTCGGATGGAAGTGCTGTCATGAGTCATGAGATGGTGCATGTCCAAGGCAATTCTTTTCAGGGTTCAAAGCAAACAAGCCCTAATTAAGTATCTGATGGGGCTGTGTGAAGGTTGATCAGCGGAGGTAATCAGGCTCCTTTGGCTGGCATGCATGAGGCAACGAGTTCAGGCATCCAGGGTTTATTTTTACGAATGAGTAGGACGACTGACTGAATAGTTGCGATCTGCAAGTACGTGCATCGGTGCATGTAGCAGCGCTGCAAGTAGGTTTTGTTCGCATTCAGATAAACTGCATTTCGAAATTACTAGAATTGAAGATATGCTAGACAGGCAGACACGAAGCATTAGTGCGCGCAGGGAAGCGACAAGCGAGTATCGGATCAGGGCCTCAGTAACTGGTTCAAGGCCCGCACATCTCTTCGTCTGGCGAGGAACATGTGGGTGCCGTGCATATGGTTCAGGGTGAGCAGAGAGCTTGTACGTGCGTGGCAAGACCCAACAACCCTGATCGGAGGATGCAACACCCACTCAACCAGCAAGATTCAGTTCTTCACATAGGCACATGCTTTGTTTTTGGGAAACAAGGCATTATTAGGCAGGCATAGATAAAATGTCAAGTTACAGTTGCAGGCTTAAACAACTTGTCAAGGACAAGCCGCAACAAGAGAAATCCAATAGAAAACTGAGTGTCGTCCCTTTGTACAATCTACGAGGGCCTGTAGTACTTGGTGGGCACGAACGGCATCTTGGTGACCACAGCGTCGTAGGATTTCCCACGAACAACAACCTTGAACTCTGTCCCAGCCTTGTGCATTCCTGATTTCACGTAGCCCATAGCGATGTTCTTCTTCAGGCATGGGCTGAACCCTCCGCTGGTCACCTCGCCGATGTTCTCCCCCGAGCTGCTCACGAGCTCGCTGTGGCTCCGGGCAGGCGGCCCTTGCGTGATCATGCCGACACGCCTGATCTTTGGGCCTTCCTGAAGCTGCTTCAGGATCACATCTGCACCCAGGAAGCCGCCTTCCGCTCTCCTCCTCTTGCCAATTGCCCATGAGAGGCCGGCTTCGACTGGCGTGATGTGTTGCTCCATGTCGTTGCCGTACAGGCAGAGGCCTGCCTCCAGTCGGAGACTGTCACGGGCGCCCAGGCCAGTCAACCGCACCTTGCCTTCGGATTTCTCCAGGATGGCCTTTGCAAGATCAACTGCATTCTCTGACGGAACAGAGATTTCGAAACCATCTTCGCCGGTGTAACTGAAATAAGAAATAAGGCAATCCTTACAATACTGAAACTATGTTCAATTCTTCTGAAACAAATATAGGAAAGTTTACATCGACTCGTCATCATCCAAAGATATAAACTACAGATGTTGGAAAGATGAAAAAGAACATCTTCTGAAAAAAATTGTGGAATTCACATAGTACCGGATGTAAAATCCTACACTGAACAGTAGTAAAAAAAGTTAAATATTATTGTATTCGATCTACTGCCCTACAGTTGGTTGAGCAATTGCTACCAAAGTACGTCACTTTGGCGTGCTGGAACAAATAGGAAATGATACAAATTTCTTTAGATGTTACGGAAGAGCGATGGGTAATCTATGCGAGGAAGGTAGTACTTAGGTTTTTAAGGGTTTAATCTAGCTGAAAGGATAAGAAACATATGAGGTGTGGGTTTTTTTTAAATAATGGCGGTAAAGAATCAAAGTAATACCCGGTTCTCGTGAGAAAGCATTCATGTCCGTTGATGTCAGTCATCTTGAAGTCACTGAAGTACATTTTGCTCAAATCTTCTTTCGTCAGCAACTGGAGAGTTGGTGCAGCAAGAGGGCCCTGCTTATGTCAAGGAACAAGTTATAATGCTGCCTTTTAAGAACTTGGAAAATGGTACACAACAGGACTCGAGAAATGAACTTTCTACTTGACAAAAGTTGAACGCTTCTGTGAGATGATATTAAGTATGCTCAGGGATAGTACAGATTTGGAAGACTGCTTTGGTGCTTCCAAAGCAATTGGACATGAAAAAACAAATACAAATCATGCAGATTGATTCTGTCCATGATTAGCAGTGTGAACAATTAGGTACCTACCCCATGAAGATTTTTGAACCATGAATCATGTTAAAAACACCAGGAACTAGGTTCCATGTGTCGCTTTAACAATTTCATAGGACATTGGAATTGGATATTTTGACAATCAACACCATGCATTTCTTAACCACAAAACTTTACTTCCACCAACCAAAAAAGGACATCCAGACCTGCTCAACTGCTATGTAAGATAAACCAATCCATCCAGTGGAGCCCAGAAGGCACTCTAAAGTAATCAAGATTTGATTTAGCTACTACCAGGCAAGCACCATTGCTTGATACCTAAATCAATTAGTGGATACAACTAAATGACATTGATGTCTCTCTTATGATTCATCAGCTTGAAAATCATCATTAACAATTGTAATTTGTAAGGAAACCCACCAGATACATAACATCACAAAATTAATGTTTTACCATCAATATGAAACTTTGTCTTCTTACTGAACTAATGCCATGCCACCACTTAGGATATTGACTAAACACAACCGTCTTGCTAAAAAGAGTCATCACGCAATGTTTTGACACAAAAATTCAAACACAACAGGCTATCACAGAATTCCCTGACAAACTGCAAACACTATGCATTATCCTAGCACTCATAGTTCATAGCATCACTGGGTACATACTGAAAATAAAAATCCTATATATGCCACAGCTGAAACACAAAGCAGAAAATCATTTTTCTGGGAACAATCTACATTCAGTCATAAATTCCAATTGCAATCATTGATAAAGTACTAGATTAAAACTGCAATGTATCAGAGAAGCCACCCCATCTATATAGTGATCCTGAAATCAATCGTATCTTTTTTTCCTTCAAATGATAAGGATCACTTGGCCTGTCGTCATTCTGTCGTCAGCATATCTCCCTATCCTAAAAACTCCGTTCCCCAATATAATCCAAAAACCAGCACATATACCCATCGCAGTCATGAACTGAATCAGAGCATGGACACCCGCAGGTGCAGGACAAGTGGGGAAGAAACGACCGTGACCTGCAATGCGAGCAACGATCGCTCGTCGTGGATGTGCCACTTGACGTCCCCACCCTTCTTGTTGAACGCCTCCATGTGCTCCCCGATGTGGGCGAGGTCCTTGTCCCTGCACCCGGCGTTGACGACGAGGTAGATATGCTGGTCAGTGACCTTGGTAACGACGGAGTCGTCGATGGCGCCGCCCTTCTCGTTGGTGAAGACGGTGAGGGTGCCGGTGCCGTCCCTAAGCGCGGCGACGTCGGCGATGACGAGGGACTCGAGGAACGGGACGGCGTCGCGGCCCTTGAGGCTGAGGCCGCACATGTGGGCGACGTCGAAGAGGCCCCCGTTGGCGCGGCAGTTGACGGTGGAGTCCATGATGGAGTCCTTGTACTGGATGGGCATGCTCCAGCCGGCGAAAGGCACCATCTTGCCGCCGTGCGCGACGTGGAAGTCGTACAGCGCCGTCTTCTTGAGCTCGGCCTCCGCCGCCGCCTCCGCCGCGCCCGCCAGGTGGCGGACGCGCGCGGGCCCGGCGGAGGCGGCGCGGCGGGCGAGGGCGGCGCACGCGAGGAGGCCTCTCATCGTGGCGAGCGGCGAGCCCCGGCGGGTGAGGTGGCGGGGGGCGGCTGATTGATAGATGCTCTTGGAGATTGGTGGGAGAGGAGGCGAAAAAAAGATGAGATTTTGATTTGATTTGAGGGGTGGGTGGAGATGGTAGATCGGGTGTGGGACTGTGGGTTGGTGGTGCGCGCGCTCGTAGCGAAAGGTTGGTGGCGATGACGGATCAGTGAGTGATCAGTGCTCTCCGGTGTTGTGTTTAAGTTATTTTTTTGCAAGTCTTTTTGTCGGATTTGGTGGTGGATGGTGACGGATCCTCGACTTACCAAACCTCACCCACTCCGTGCAGGGTGCAGGGTGCAGTGCTTGTTTCCATCCACGCTGTGGGGTTCAGATCGTGATAAAAAGATTGTTGCGGCTCAGTTGAGTTGTGGGCCTGTGTAAATAAAACAAATCAAAAGATTCTTCAGCACAGCGTTGCTGATTTGTAGCACATCTTATATATTTGGAAGATAAATCGTGATATCGTCGTATTCGGGCGATTCTAACCAAATTCATTGAAGGATGTCCATGGATTATTTCTGCGCTGGGAAAACGCTATTAAAACAGTATACACGAAGTTTTCGTAGCTATGCATTTCTTGTAGATAACTGGAGAGTTCAGACAGTTCAGAGATGGATGGACCGGTGGCAGAACGACTTTGAAAAAGACCAGGAAAGGAAGCCACAGATAGGGGTAAAACTCAGAAATGTCAGCCTCCGGCAAGAAGCATGGTAATTTATGCACCGATGGACCCATCCTGAAACTATAGAAACTATCTTATGATGACCACCACTACGATATGGGATTATGGGAATCTCAATCGCGACATAACATTTTCCAGACAGCTAAGGGTAAGCGGAAAAGCAGCTAGATAAGCATAGATTTATACTCCCTTAATCCAAATTATAAGATGTTTTGACTTTTCCAAATGCAATGTTTCTTGCTGTGCATTTAACTCTGTCCTTTCTGTTGATGACAATTTTTGCAAAACACCCCTCTACCTCTGGCCATCAGATTACAATCCTGTGCTCTTGATTAAAGTTTTTATAGTTTGTATAACTTTTTAGTTTGCATAGCATACGGTGCTAACAATTTGAAATCAAGCGAGTATTATCCATGCACAGCTCTATATAGATTTATTCAGAGACTTAAATAATGACAAGGTCCATACCGAATTCTAACAGTACCAGTGAGCCTTGCAAATTGCACCAGATTTCAATGATACGGTCTAAGAGACTAAGATGTTATTTGATTCAAGCATTTTTCGATGTTATCCAATCACAAAGTGAACTAATGGAAAAGCATCTATCACTTTCTGTTTGCTTCACCATTGATAGGAACCAAACATGCAAAGGATAATCAATCCCATGCTTCAGTAAGTAGATTGCACCCAAATTGAGCAGCAACCGATTGCACATTTGCACTCACATCCACCCTGTTACCACGGGTGAACCAAACACATGTAATATCATCGATTCCCTTCC
>JAKNSH010050509.1:0-13671 GCA_027790015.1 Cymbopogon flexuosus
GGTGAGATGGCAGGATGCTGCTGGCTGCTGTTGTATGCGACCGTGCGAGTGCAGGTATTGATTCGATTATTTCTGCCTCAGCATTTAACTGGTTGTTTGGATCTCCTGAAATATACGACTGCTTAGTAGACATGGAGACTCTCTGAACAATCCGTAACTTGTGGCATGGTCTTCTTCATGGAAGTATAAGAAATGCTAATTCTAGCATTGTTTTCTTGCATTGTTTTTCAGTGCATTTGAGGCTGAGCTTGCAGATTCCATTCATGTGTTTAACACCTCTTTTGGTTGCACCAAAATAATTGGCCGTCTTTGTGTTGGTTAATAACTGACTTGGCTGCGCTATCTTGTTTGTTATTTACTAGTCTTCCTCTTCCCTTCTTTACTTGTTTGCACAGGAAACAAGAATGGCCTTCTACTTCTTTATTTTCAGTTTAGGTATGTGTCTTTCTAGGCCATTCCCTGTTAGCATTGGTTCATTATCATTATTAGTTTCAGTATTTGTTTCGTCTAATAACCTAAAACCTACTCCTTGTGTTGTTTCAATCAACACCACTCTCTGAACAAAACAATCCCCTAACCTGTGGCATGCTCTTTTAGGTATTCATTTTGAGAACAACTGTGAAGTTGTTGTTGTATCCAAGCTGACCCAATGCTTACTGTTTGTGGCAATTGGATGGTCAGAGAACTTGTACAGGTTAGTGCTGCATATTTTTCTTTTCGACCTATGCACACATGTTGGTAGGTATGCTGTAATTTAGCTTGCATATTCAGGCAAGCTAAGCACTCCATCTTTATCTGTAATCGATATATACTGGTTTCAGGGCTTTAAGATAAACCTCATCTACTATGACCTAGTTATACGCCTTCAAGAATTTTTTTTTGTCATAGGCAAGCTACTAACTGATTGCTATGTAAGTTCATTTTTTTGTTTGTGTAGTACTAGCTGCTAGGACTATTTGTTTCAAGCTGTATCATCTTTTGATTCAGTTTCCACCAGTATGAGGACAGAACTCAGACTGAAAAACTGACGACTGTAAAAACATGTATGCTGAATCGAAATGTGGTTGTTGTCTAAAATAGCCAGATTTTGATTTGGTTTTCACCTGGCTATTTTGAGTGCAAGCATGTTCATATATCGACTGATCGATGTGTTTGTCTGAATGTGCAACCATGCTTATCAAAACTTGCTTTTGGAGATGACAGACACATCTAGAGTGTTGAATGGAGAGTTCGACCTGACGGAGAGGAAGAAGCAGGTAATGCAGATCGTGTTGAATGGAGAGTTCGACCTGTCGGCCATGGATTTGGACCTGACTGGGTTGGAGGACGAGTTGGCGCACACCTAGAGTGCGGTTTTGGCTCGCTTCGGTAGCTCCGTTTGTAGCGTTTTAATCCTTCGTTGGTTTTTCAGGGGAGTTGGTGTGAGTTCTGAGATTGGTAACCTTGGTTACTGCCCCTGCCTTTATTGTATTTGTTTAAAACTCCTGTCTGCTTAATGCATTACGCGCCGTTGGCGTGTTCTAGAGAAAAAAAAAATTTACACTCGGCTTTTTGCTAGCACAATGATTGTAATTGTATCCATCTGAAAGAGCAAGCGAAGGCCTTTGCAGATGGAGCCAGATATATTTTCAGTTTTACTAGCGGGGTCACAGGAGCAAACAGACCAGCGTCATGGTTGTTGGCTTCTACTCCGAGTAGAACTGTACTATCGATCAGCCAACAACCACGGCGGTTTGCTTGGTCTTGGCCGAGTGTTTGAAACAAATTCTCGGCTAGGCTGCGTTTCAGAACTGCCGCCGCCATCCCTGACGAGTATGGGATGGGGATGGGGTTCGGTAGCTACAATCTCATCCCCCTTGAGACTTATAAAGTTTGGTGGTCAACCTGCCAATCGTACATTTCATCATGCATGACGACCAAGCTAGCTGTTGTCTTGTCACATGCCAGAGTGAAAAGTGAGCTTGTTTACACAAATCCCCTTCCTTAATTTGGACCTACTACTACCTAACACAACAGGGCTAGCAAGCTGTACATATACATTGTTTTCACAAAACTACGTACATACTTCACTCACTGATCATGATCGTGCTTCTTCAACAATTCCATTTCGGTACCTTTGATCATGACTATATCGGATCGGTCGCATACTCACTCATCATGCGACTTATTTTATTATTGGCCCACCATCACCTTCACACATATTAGAAGAAATCATAATTATTGAGCACAAATCACATATATACCAACTCGTCACATCTGTGGGATTAGCTCTGAGAATATATTTTATCTTTTCACTGCGCATGTGCATATGCTACTAGCTAGTCGATCTACTACGTACCAACAACCCAGTGTGTGTATGGGTTTGCCAAAATTGATGTGTATGTAATTGTTTTCTTTTCGAGCATATATAATTTCTGTTATTTCTACAACTTATTCCTTCTATTTCTATATCTTAATATATCTCAAACGTCTAGTTTCAAAACTTCTTCATTCTGGAAAGGTTTGGGAGGTCCAGATACGGCAGATTGATCCGTCCACGTCAGAGTGCAAAGATCTGGTATCAACAGCAAGGGTTACCCTCTTAGCCAATCTATCAACACCAGATAACAAGAAGAGCTTTGAACAAGGCCTCAAGAAATTATCATCCAAGTTATAGAGCTATTTAAGGCATGTCACTTTCATTATAACATACAGGTACGGACTAAATATATCCTAACAAAAGATCAGTCCTTTGTCGAGTTTGGGTTCAAACGAGGTGCACTTTGTTACTTAAATAAGAAACACACTTACGAGGCTTCATGTCTATGCAAATGTGCAGAGCTGCAGTGGGATACATCTACTATTTCATCAATAACTCAGGAGGAACCTGAGCTGAGTGGCTGAATTGTCATTGGCAGACTACCAAGAACTTGATCAATAACTCAGGAGCATCTACTATTTCATCATAAACTCATGAGCTTGCTTTACAATTAACATTCTTCCCAAATCTACTTATCGCGAGCCTCTTCCTGTACTGGAGCAGAACACAAAACATATTTTAAACACTGTTTTGTAGTCATGAAAACTCTGGATCTTGCATTTGCAATGTGTTACATAAGGTTCTTTAACTGGTTAGTTAAATCATTTATATCCATGAAGGAGAGCTTTAGTGAAGATAGAGCTCCAAGCACCTGATACCATACGGTAATGCTATAGACAGGCTATATGACGCCTTTGGACGCGTGTCGCACGACACCGTTGGCGACTTGGAGAGGTTTGTCGTCGTTGTCTCCACCCGACGTTGCTTCACATGTTCCGTTCATTGTTTTCCTCCACCCACTGTCAACTTCCTCTCGTTCTGCTCGTGTGTCTCTGCGGCCGCCTCTCACTCCCTGCGCTCCCTCCCTCTCTCTCTCCCTCTCTCTCTCTCTCTCTCTCTCTCTCTCTCTCTCTCTCTCCCTTCCTTCGTGATCTCCATACAACCAGAGATGAGGGCGATGGCGATGACTTCCAACGAGCCACCCTTTCCTCCTCCCCTTTGCAAGACTTGCGACCTCCATGCCCTAGATATGAGGGCTTCGGTGCAACTCCTGGCGAGGTAGATGGATTGAGCCCCCCTCTTTCTCCTCCTCATCTAGACCTTAGCTTTCCTTCCATCATCCTCTTCCTCACTCTTGGATCTAAGGGATGCGGCGGTGGCTAGGTTCCAGCGAGATCTCGGGGTCAGATCTCGTCGTTTAAGTTGGAATGGTTCTGTTTTTGGATGCTGCAACATCACTTTATCGAAGATGCGGTACACAATTTTAATGATGTTGCAATAGATGTTCATATGTTGCAATAGTCTTTTTTGTTGTTGCAGAAGATTTTTTCGATGTTGCAGCAGATGTTTTTCAATGTTGTAGTAGATTTTTTTTGTAATTGCAGCATATTTTTTGATGTTGCAGTAGATTTTTCCTTCGATGCAGTTCATATTTTTCATTTTTTTGCATCAGATTTTTTGGATGTTGCAATAGTTTTTTTGTTGTTGCATCTGCTTTTTTTATTGTTGCAGTGGATGTTTTTCAATATTGTAATAGATATTTTTTAGGGCAAAATAGCCACTCTTGTCCCTAAACTATCGTCTGAGACTCAGTTTGGTCGCTAAACTTTCAAAGTGTCCACTTTAGTCCTTAAACAATGGATTTGCAGCTCAATCTCATCCATCCCCCTTCATGGCTCGCCACATGGCTAGTAGTACATGCGAAATGTCGCTCATGCCCCTCGCTCTCTCCCTGGAAGTCATGCTTTTGTATCGTCATGATGCTGTCAACGCTTGGATTTGTTATGTCAACGCCACGAGCTTGAGCACGAGACATGGTAACTTAAATTTGTTTATGGACATGAGACATGACAAACTTGAACAATTTGTTTCTACATTCATTACAGCTAGACATTACACAATAAGCCATATGCCACAAGCAATTGCTATGCTAAAACAAATTAAGATTGAAAAGCAGTCTCGTTGTTCTCTAATAATATGTTTTATCTCACGTATTTCTTGTTTCATTCTGTGTCAATTGGTATATATGTCACTGTCAAAAAGATTGAGAGGGTAACGATGTTAGCCTGAGCAACGAGTAAATGAGACAGCGAGGAGCATGAGAGACATTTTGCATGTATTACTGGCCATGTGGCGAAGTATGAAGGGGGGTGGATGAAATTGAGCTACAAATCTATTATTTAAGGACTGAAGTGGACAATTTGAAAGTTCAGGGACCAAACTGAGCCTTGGGCGATAGTTTAGGGATGAAAATTACTATTTTGCCTTTATTTAACATGGATAAGAACGACACAGGGGCCGAGCTATATATGGCGGCGGCGGGTAGAGTTTACGGGCAAGTGGATCCGTGCACGTGAGGGCAAGGGCTGGGTCCCTTGCACGGTAGCAGGGAGCGTGCAGGGCAAAGGCGTCCGATGGGTCTCAATCCCATTAGACGTCTGGGCGCTATCCATGGCCAACACCGGAACGGCTGGCGATCGGATGTCCTATGCATAGGATGGACGTCTAAGCGGCCCAACAAACCGAAAAGGCCCATCCCCCTGCACGCACACACATCCAACTCCGCCTCGCACAGTGCACCGGCTTCACACATCAGGTCGGTCCAGATCCGTCCGCCACCTCACCGGAGAAAGCACCTCCGACCCACCGCCGGCATGGTTGGGCCCACCGCCAGCATGCTCTGAACCGACCTTGGAAACAAAGAGAAAAGGACTTTGCAGAAACATCAAAAAATGGTCTAATGAAACAAAAACAAAAAAACACATTGAAACATGGGGGGTCTTTATTAGAAACAACACATTGCTACTAGCACAACATCAACTTGATTATAGTAGTAGAATATCAACTCTATACGAACAGAACATCAACTACATAGTAGCTGAACACCAACTTTGTACTAGCAGAAACATCAGCTACTTAAGCTTTCAAACAACCAAAAACATCTAAATGCAACAAACTGAAACAAGATGCTGCAACAAAAAGATAAGACAAATTGAAACAAAAATAGAAGAAAACAACATGACACAAAATTAAAACAAAAATGTCGAAAAACATTTAAAACAACATAACACAAAACACGACTGAAACACACACAAGTCCCTCGATAATTCTTATGAAACAACACGTGTGCTACTACTGAAACGAAAGAGAAGAACCAGTTGAAAAGAACGGGTGCATCTGTTGAAACATCGGAGAGACAACACCAGAAAACCCCCTAAGCTGCTAAAAACATCACCACGAGATGTAATGAAACAAACAAACAAACACAAAAGAAACAAAAAAAAAACTCACCAGAAACCTAGCTAATCATCGGAAAATGTTGGGGGAAAGAAGAGAGAACAACGGGGCAAGGCCCTACCTGGGCCGCACGAGCAGGGGAAGGGGGTCTCTCCGCCGGATCCGGCCAAATCCCCGACTACCGCGGCCGGAACCCGCAGATCCGCAGGTGTCACCGCCGGATCCCGCAGATCCGCGACCGCTATGGTCAGATCCGCTCCTGGAGAGGGAGGAGAAAAGGGGGGCGCGAGACGAAGGGAGGGAGCAAGCACGAGCGGGGCGGTGAGCGGCGCGTCGAGCTTGGCGAGGGCGAGCGGGCGGCGGCGTGCGCGGCGAGCTCGCCTAGAGGAGAGAGGCACGCGGCACCGGCTAGAGAGGGCAGCTGCGACGACGGTGCGCGAGAGCGTGGCAGCGGCGGAGGAAGCGAGGAGAGAGGAGGAGGAAATGATATGATGCGGCCGATGAGTGGGGTGGGATGAGTGGGTGGGATGAGCGTCCGCATGTAGACAGTGTCGTGGCGTGGTTTGACGCGGCGCTGCTGGTGTTGTGTCTCGCGGCTATTGGGCGCGTGACCGGCCCACGAAGGGTTGTCCGACACGTCGAACGCCATAGACAGAGCATTACCGTATATCTTCCTATGAGTTATTTATAAATTCTGAATATTTCAAATAACCAAACGTAATATGTGATGGGCTCAGCATGGAAACTAGTGATTTGCGCGCGCCCATGCGCGCGAGTCATGGCCAGAGCACTATCAGGGAAATGAAAATGTTGACAAAGAATGAATATAATTGGTTCTATCTGAAAATGGAATAACGTTGAACATACCACCACAGCTAGGACAACAACACAACAACACATGTGACGAATCTCAATATGAATTTCTAAAACAGCTGCAAGATGTCCATTCACTACATTACATGAGACAGAGGGTGTCCAAATATTATCTGTATCTTACATGAAACAGTCCCACAAGAGAAGTTGCAATAATCCAAAGATGGAATGACTATAAGTCAAGATAAGTTTAGGCCAATAAGCTAGGCAACTATATCAAAGAAAACAAAGCTGATGGTAGACACATGCCGCTTTTCATCAATTTGGATCAAATAAAAGAGGACATCCTTCTGTTCAACCGATACGGCGATGCCCCTAGGTGTTGTTGTATTCAGTGGGCGTAATTCATTGGTTTCCATATCAACAACCTCAACACTCATCTACAGATAATTGTTGTCAACTGCACTTACATGAGGCAGGACCATCAAGAAATCAAACTATTATTAGCAAAATATATTACAAAAAAAAAGATCAAATATATGAACATATGCATTGCATATCCTATATTATGAAACTATAGTCATATAATCAAGAACGACTCTTGTTCTCATTAGCATAGCCAAACATGACAATAGTTTTTTATTTTAGTATGTAAAGCTAGAAATCTTCAGTCTACTTTTATGTAAGTTCGTTTTTATTTCTCTCAACTCTCTCAAATACTCCAAAGATAACAGAGCACAAAGCATAAGAGAAGTTGCAATAATCCAAAGATAACAATATTTTCCATTTCCAAATGTAACATCACGTTGTGCAAAACAAATATGAAACCTGAAACTAAGGTCTGTAATGGTCATATTCCGTAAGTTTCAGTGTTGTTGGGATCAAGTAATCAATGCAAGCAATTCGAAGAAACTTCAAAAGTTTCTGAGCTCACCTTCATGGAGGCAAGGTCTCGTTATATCCACAACAGGAAGCTGAGACTCTACTCGGGAAAAAATTAGTAGATAGCAGCATCAGCGGCAAGAAAGGCACAATGGTTCTTTTGTGCTGCAGCTCGGTACAGAAAATCATGCGGTACCAGATGTTAGATGAATTACTACTACAAACTTGGAATCTAAATTACCATCTCTATTGAAAGAGGACTGTCCTGTGGGTTATTTTTTTTTTGTGTGTGGTGTCCAGTAAGAGCTTCGTCACTTACTTTAATCATTATATGCTGCCATCTAAGGCTTCTTTGATATATTTTAATCAGAAAAAAATTGGTAACAACAATATCCTGTGTAGGGATGTACCCTGTGTAGGGAGTTCTTAAGAAGAGATGTCAGTAGTAGGCCTGAATCAAGTAAAACAAACAAACAAATGGCAGTAGGAATAGGAAATGAAGCAAAACAAAAAAATCTAGATAAGGACACGACGCTCCATAGAATATGCAGATAAATTAGAAAATTTATAAACCTTTCAGTTCAGAGGTTTGAGTCTTAGACCATACTGACACTGTACCAGGATTATAGATTCTAGCCATATTTTGACACCGTATCTCAAACAACCAGTGTAGACTGCAGTTTAGAAACATAACAAACCATGCTAAAGCCAAAACTTATAATCAGTGCAAAAAAATCCTATGAATACAGGTTCACTTGATCACTTTAGTGGGAAAGAAACATTTTTAAAAACACTAATCAACCATGAGTATTAATCTGTGTTTTCTCTAGAGTCCTCATATAGGAAAAATTGAAAGAAGTAAGCTAATGACATTTACCATATCTGTGTATTTGTGTATTCCTAGCTGCACAATGTGAAAGGACTTTCATGGTCTGCATTTAAGCCATCAAGGAAAAAGTGATCTGAATTAAAAACTCCAAATCCTGATGAGCAAATGAGAACCCCTCCAACCTCCAGATCTTTCAATCAAATGAGCAAATGAAATCTGTATAAATGAAATCCTACCTCAACATAAAGCTAACATCCTTAAATCTCATCCAGCTACTCTTATCAATGCAAGGCACAAGGCGGCTTGCAGTCTATCCCTGACCTAATTAAGTATACCAAGCAAGATGCATAAGAGAAAACCTACCAATGCTACTGGATAGAACAAATCACATTTCATTTAGGATTTTTACTCCAGCATTGGGAAACCCTCCAGTCCTCCACTATCATCTTAGGTTTCAAAAGACAAAATAGAACCTGAATTTCCTTTAGCTTCCAAAGAACAAAAGTAAAAGATCAACAAATTAATTTCAACACAGTACATGTATTGGCAGCGTCTTGTACTACATATAGCTGACACAAGCATGTGTAAACAGAATACTACTACAAAGAATTCATTTTCTGACCTGGAGCAGCATACCAGTCTGCAGCAGCAGCTGGAACGCCAGCAGGCGGAGCAGCAGCTTCACCAGCTCCCCAGTCGGCATCCCAGTTGTCAGCCCCTGGAGCAGTGTGTTCTGCAACTGCGCCATAATCAGGAGCAACCATAGCCTCTTCTTTCTCCTGCTCCTTTGCTTCTTCCGGATCTCTGCAGAAGAAGAGATCAACCTGCAAAAGAGAAACAAGCATATGATTCAAGAAGCTACAAAAAGTAAATGCTTTGTATATACATGTCAGCGACAGCCGATCCGGAGAATGGTCCGTGCACAGCCTCAATTCGATCTGGGTTTGGGTTTAGGGGATGTGGAAATATACACAAATAAGTACTCCCTCAAGGTCAAAGGCATGACGAACGGCGAGGACGAGGCCGACAATGGCGAGCAGAAGTAGATACGGAGCGCACCAGACCAAAATGTTCGCAATCAATCGAAGAAATCCACCAATGGCGGCTCAGATCCCGCGTCGCCCGTGCACGGGCCGCGACCCCCGACCCCCGCCGCCGCAGCACCGTCGCAAGCCCAAGGGTCCGCAATCCGATGCGATGCGGCGGGGAAAATAATAAAATGCTTAAAATATCCAAGCACATACGATTCACCAGGCAAAACATTTCGTCGAGCATGTAGCTAGCAACAGGCGTGCAGAAAACAGGGAGAGAATGGGGCTTTACGCGGATGAGCAGTGGGAAATTGTGG
The DNA here is from genome assembly GCA_027790015.1 of Cymbopogon flexuosus. NCBI lineage: Eukaryota > Viridiplantae > Streptophyta > Magnoliopsida > Poales > Poaceae > Cymbopogon > Cymbopogon flexuosus. Next base: position 9,628 of record JAKNSH010050509.1, read on the forward strand.
TGTGCGAAGCGACCGGCCCAGCAGTTGAGCACGGCGTCGATGGCGCGCGCGTTGGCAGGAGGCACCGCCTCCACGCGAGCGGCGACCTTGGACCGCAGAAGGCCTCAGATGCATCGCTGGGGCTGGTATGCTGTAGACAACCAGATTCAACATCAAAAAAATCTCAAAGCAAAAACACCAGATCCATGAAGATCTGACCCAAAATCAAAAGAGGGAGAAGGAACCGTGTTGGGGGCTGCCGAACCACCACGACGCGCCGGGGAGCGCCATCGCCTCGCACCTGGGCTAGGAGCTCCGAGGAGGAAGGAGATGGAGAGCCGGTCGCGCTCGGCCACGCCTGTGTCCGCCGCCGGGGCGTGCCCGCGGCTTTGGCTGTCGCCACGCGGAGCGCCGCCGTGCAAGGCCACCACACGCTGAGGGCCACCCTCATATCCGCGCCGCTGTCGCGCCACGAAGCCACCCGGGCCGGCCCGACCGTGCTACGGCCGCCGCGCTGGGGGCCTCCCTCGCCGGTGGCTCAACCGCTCTCGCAAGGGAAAGGAGGAGAAAGGTGGAGGGGTGCCGCACCACCGTCGCCATCGCGCCGCCGATGGAGCGCTTGCCCTGCGCCGCCGCACAGCCGCGCCAGGCTCGAGGGGCTGATCGCGCTGCACCACCACGAGGAGAGGGAGAGGGAGGGAAGGCAGAGAGAAGAAAGAGCACCGGGGCACCGTGCCTCTGTGCCGAGGTGTCGCGCCGCCGCGAGGGAGAAAGGAGAGGGAGGAGGCGTGGATGCGGATGCGAGAATTAGGGTTTGAGCCGTATATATTCAGAGTCAAGAAGACAGCAGGGCCGTCGATCTCCAGATGAACGCGCCAAATTTTTTTTTGCTAACGTGGATAGCGTGAGGCCGCTTTGTGGCCTGCTGGTAGACTCTCTTTAAATGAGCCCGTAACTTCCCCAACACTGAGACATCACAGATAATAACAACCACACTCGGCTTAAAAAAAAGATAATAAGAACAGGAACATTGCTACATGTAAGCAGTCTCATACGTCGTCTCATGCATTGCCACGTATGGTTTTTGATGATGTGGAGGAAAGAGAGAGGAGAGAGAGAACGAGGTAGTTGTTTTGCGAAACAACCACCTCGTGAGCTAAAATTTAGGACTATGAGACAACTATTTTACTATTGTAGGAGTTGTTGTCATGCACCTCACAATCCTATTTTTAGTCTCTCCTTAAATTAAGGAATTGCGAGTTATTATGAGACAACTTAGAAAGACAATCATTGTACGTATAGTCTATTAAGCCGTCTTATATTACGTGGTATTATATGAGAGAAGTTATGAGACAACACCAATGTACCTGCCCTAACAACCACACAAAAGTGAATGAAGATTTAAAAAAACACAAAAGTTAATAAAATATATATGGCATATCTTCCCTGAGTAATATAGAAATTCCAAATATTTTTGCCAAATTTATCTGCTGCAGTTTCCATCTTCTACAGCGCATGTTATGTTATGAACAAGGAAATTTCTTCACAAAATATTGTACTAGAGCCCACCAGGCCCATCGTCACCAATATCTACGTCGTCTGTCGTCGGTCTGTGCCACGCCAGCTTTTTCTTTTCTTTCCTCCTCCAGCCTCCACACAGGAAGGCAAGAGTCAGCGATGGGCGGCGGCGCAGGCGCGAGCGACCCTCCTGCTAATCCGCCGCCGCCGCCGGCGGCGGGCTTCCGTGTGGACCGCGCGCTGCAGGCGCTGGGCTTCGAGTTCACCCGCGTCGCCGCCGACGAGGTCGTCGGCCGCCTCCCCGTCACCGAGACCTGCTGCCAGGTACGATTACCAACCAACAGGATACGCACGCGCGAGTACTATCTATTTACTGACACGGAGGTGATGGCCGGATGCAGCCGTTCGACTGGCTCAACGGCGGCGTGTCGGCGCTGATGGCGGAGGTTACGGCGAGCATCGGCTGCTACGTCGCGTCGGGGTACCGGCGGCTCGCCGGGGTGCAGCTCTCCATCAACCACGTCGGCCCCGCGCGCCTCGGCGACCTCGTCCAGGCCCGGGCCACGCCAATCCAGCTCGGTCGCAAAATCCAGGTACTCACTCACTCACTCACTGTACCCCCATCTAAGCACACGCCTTGCAGACGGAGCCACCAGATTTTTAGTGATTGTTGGCTTCTCTTGTGTGGTTTGGTAGCAAAGCTCGAAACGACTAGGAAACAGGGCCGTATACACCACGGCAGCACGTGCGTGCGCTTGCTTGGTGTTGAGTGCTGGAAACAAATGCTCCGCTCGGCTGCAGACAGTGGTCAGAAACTACCGCCGCCATCTCTGACAGTGTTGAGGGATGAGGGGGGATGGGGGTTCTTGGGTTTCAGTGTTAACCTGCAAGTCATGCATTCATCATGACAGTCAAGCTTTTGACACCAGATCTTTGCACTCATGTGGAATCTAGGGAGAGCAATACAATGCAAACGGCACATGTTGGTGACAGAGTGAGCGTGGAAACTCAACTTGTTTACACAAATCCTCTTGCTAATCCTTTGGTAGTCTGCTAGATTGCTTGTATTAGTAACATACGTATTGCTTTCACAAACCACCAGATGCTAGTCTGCTAGTATTAGTAACGTACGTACACACAAGGCACAACAACATCCAATTAAAATAGACTACATGTAACTAACTGGCTCACGATGACTTTCAGCTTAGCCATCTTACATCTAGCCATGTAGCTGCAACCGCAAGTTAACATACTTCACTCACTGATCATACTTCTTCAACAGCTTCGTTTCGGCACCTCAGGGTTTGATGACCATGGTACTTCAGGATCTGATGACTCTGTTTTTGAAACGGGGATCTGATGACTCTATTAGTCGCAAACTCACTTGTGCGAACTCAATTATTAGCCCACCACCTTCACAGATATTAGCAGAAATTATAATAAGCACAAACAATATATACAAACTCATCGCTTCTGTCAGATCAGGTGTACACATTTTATCTTCAGCATGTGTTTTGTATGCAATGCTACTGGCTAGTCTACTACCAACAACCCAAGGTGTACACATTTTATCTTCAGCGCGGGCGTATGAGTTGCCACTTGTTCTGTGATTTGTCTTTTCTTCGAGCATATATTCCTCAGTTATTTGTCCAACTTATCTCTATCTTAAGTTCTTAACGAATCTCAAAAAGCTCTTCATTCTGGAAAGGTGTGGGAGGTCCAGATATGGCAGATTGATCCTTCCACGTCAGAGCGCAAAGATCTGGTGTCAACAGCAAGAGTTACTCTGTTAGCCAACCTATCAACACCAGATAAGATGAAGAGCTTTGAAGAAGGCCTCAAGAAATTCTCATCCAAGTTGTAGTCGACCTATTGATGAGGGCATGGGACTTGCATTATTACATACAGGTATGGAACTAACATTTCCTAATCAATATAGTCAGTCCTTTGTTGAGCTTGGGTTCACACAAGGTGCACTCTGTTAATTATATCACAACAACACGCTTATGATGTTTCATGTCTATGCAAATGTGCAGGGCTGTAGTGGGAAGCGCCGTCTATTATTTCATCAAGAACTGGAGGAAGGAGAGCTGAGTAGCTGACCTGTCATTGGCAAACTACCAAGAACTTGAGCTTGCTTTAGAATTAGCATTCTTTCCTAATCTACTTAATGCAAGCCTCTTCCTGTGTCGGAGCAGAACAGGATACATTTTAAACACCATTTTGCAGCCATTAAAACTCTGAATCTAGCATTTGCAATGTATTACCTAATGTTCTTTAACTGGCTAGTTAAATCATTGATCTCCATGAAGGAGAGCTTCAGTGAAGATACAGTTCCAAGCACCTCTTCTGCAAATACTTTCGCCAATTTATTTGCTGCAGTTTCCATCTTCTGCAGAGCCTGTTATGCACAAAGAAATTTTGCTTCACAAAATATATTGTCTATTTTATGAAGTGATCATTTATTCAGATGATACTCACTCTGCTTGCTAAAAACGATAAGACGGTCAGCGATAGAAAGAAGCTCACCACCTGAAATTAGGATCA
>JAKNSH010050761.1:0-12622 GCA_027790015.1 Cymbopogon flexuosus
AGCGGCAAGCGGACAGCGTGCTTGGACGTGTCCTCCGCGATGGCGAGCTGCCAGGGTGGGCCGCATAAAACAGGCCGGGCCGAACCGGATGGTGCGGATCCAGTCCAGCCCAGCCCAGCAGACATTCTAGAGCCGAGCCTGCCTACCGCGGGGGTACGTGGCGACACCTCTCCTGCAACGTGTCCGGCGCGGACGCCAGGCCCCGCCGTCGACGTCACCCCCATGGCCTCGGTGTCCGCCGTGCTTCTACAGCGCTCCTCCTCGCGCGCTCGAGAATATTTACGGCTCCAGCGCACCGCCAGCTGCTACTCAGCTGCGCTGCATTTGGAGGGCGAGGGCCTGCGCTGGTGGTGGAGCAACAGCTGCGGCCGCGGCGGGAGGTTTGGAGCGAGAGCGGCGCACCGTATGGCGGGACCAGGGGAGAGGGAAAACGGCGGCGTGCCGGCGGGAGGTGAAGCCGCGATGGCGCCGGGCGTGGTGACTGGCGGCGTGGAGGACGCCTACGGCGAGGACCGCGCCACCGAGGACCAGCCTGTCACGCCGTGGGCCGTCTGCATCGCAAGGTATATGCAGGTTTCATTCATTCTGCTGCTCCTGTTATGTTTGGTGTCCTCTGATTCTAGAGTAAATATTAAGATAAGTAGATAACCACGTATCGGCTGAATTCTGAAGTTGAGATTCGTTTCGATGTACCTGTCCATTTCAACATGTGTCATATTGATATATATACGAAAATCGTGGAGCAATCTGGCCATGAACTTGGACGAAACTCAACTGCAGTTCTGATGTGTGCGTGACTTCAAGATTGTGATGTTTTTGTCATTACCGTGATTTCAGTGGTCATTCCCTGCTGAGGGACCCAAGGCACAACAAAGGGCTATCTTTCACGGAGAAAGAGCGGGACGCGCACTACCTGCGAGGATTATTGCCTCCGGTAGTGCTATCTCAGGAGCTCCAGGTCTGCTACTTCTACATTCTCTACCTTAAACTTTGCACGTTAGCAGTTGATGATTTCAGTGAAGCGTGTGCATCTTCTACAGGAGAAGAGGATGTTGCAGAATGTTCAGCAGTTCAAGGTCCCGTTGCAGCGCTTCATGGCACTAATGGACCTTCAGGTAAGCCCATCGGCTTCTCCAAGACAAAATTTGGATTAACAAAAGTAGCAGCTAGCCAGATTACTATTTCAGTCGTGAGAACGATGCATTGGTTTTCCAGGAGAGAAACGAGAGGCTGTTTTACAAGCTCCTGATTGACAATGTAGAAGAACTACTTCCTGTTGTGTATACTCCAACAGTAGGGGAAGCTTGCCAGAAGTATGGGTCGATCTTCAGACGACCGCAGGGTTTATATGTCAGCTTGAAGGATAAGTGCGTTGTCCCTCCCAACTCTCCTCACAGTAATTTCTTATATCTGCTGAGAGCCTTAAAGGATTAAGGATGCTTATGATCTGCATTTCATGCTAGGGGGAGGATCTTGGAGGTACTGAGAAACTGGCCAGAGAAGAGTATTCAGGTTATTGTGGTCACCGATGGTGAGCGTATTTTAGGCCTGGGAGATCTTGGTTGCCAGGTTAGTTACATTGTCCTGCCATTTTTGCTTTGTCAGGGATCATTTGTGTTTCTGAATTTTTTGTTTAAGTGCAGAGTTTGTTGCTTGTAATCTTTTTTTGTGTTAAATATGTATAGGGCATGGGAATTCCTGTGGGGAAGCTTGCACTGTATACTGCTCTTGGTGGTGTACGGCCATCCGCTGTGAGTACTTAACATGAATATACAGTTTTAAATTGGCCCATGTGAACGTACAGTTGTTTATTAGCAGTCTGATGTAATATTTTCCTCCATGTTGTGTCATAGTGCTTGCCTATTACCATTGATGTGGGAACAAATAACGAAGATCTACTAAAGGATGAGTTCTACATTGGATTAAAGCAAAGAAGAGCAACTGGCCAGGTTCCATGCTACTTGCATTGGCTATGGTCGTTCAATTATCATGTTGTTCTCAATTTCTTATATTCATCATTTTCTGAATCAGGAATACTCTGAACTTCTGGATGAGTTTATGGCTGCAGTTAGGCAGAACTATGGACAAAAAGTTCTTGTTCAGGTATGGAAAATAGTTGAAAGTAAATTAGTTGTTTCCTACTGAAGACCACTTTTCTAAAATTTGTTCGGCCACGCAGTTTGAGGATTTTGCAAACCACAATGCATTTACACTTCTTGAGAAATACAGGACAAACCATCTTGTATTTAACGATGATATCCAGGTAATCAAATCAGATGTTAGTTAATTTATCTTACTTTTCTTAAAAAGCCATTGAATTTTGTTCCAGACAGAAGTACTAACTCTGAAACCTTGATATTTACAGGGCACAGCTGCTGTAGTACTTGCAGGGCTTATTGCTGCTCTGAAGTCTGTTGGTGGGACTCTAGCTGATCATACATTCTTGTTCTTTGGTGCAGGAGAGGTGATTGACCCTTTCTGGAAATTGTAGAGTAGATGCTACTGCTCATTATTAATTACTGAATGTATCAAAACCACATCGCATTTGCTTACTTGCCTTCACGTTCCCATGAATCTTGTAATCAGATGAAGATAGTAGGGAACAATATCAGTTCCACTAGGTTCTTTCCAGTATAGACATGCCCTTCAGTGTCTTGGGGATAGGATCATATTGGAAATCCTCTTATACTTGCTGGTTTACATTCCAAAAGAATGATTTGGTTGTCCTGAGATTGTCAATACTTTGGCAAACATAAGTACATATTTTGTATGCTAGATTAACTATGGTTTATCATAAACACAAATGCATGCCATTGACTTCCATGTTCGATAAAGACTGCAATTTAATGGTCCATCTGTCTGTCTTGCAGGCCGGTACGGGCATTGCTGAACTGGTTGCTCTGGAGATATCCAGACAGGTAATAACTTCCTTTTCTAAAAAAAAAGACAGGTAATAACTTTCAAGTTTGGTTAACTGGAGGAATTTGCTGGTGACCATAGTAAATTAGTGATGTTCCTTTACAGGCAAAGGTTTCTGTAGAAGAGGCTCGCAAAAAGATCTGGCTGGTTGATTCAAAGGTTTACACGTGCTCCCTTTCTATTCATTTTCTTTTTTTTTTTGTGAACACATAGTAAAGAAGTCTATCGTGTGTTGCAGGGACTGATTGTGACCTCACGCCATACACTCCAGCCATTTAAGAAGCGATATGCACATGACCATGAACCTGTCAAAGATCTCTTAGGTGCTGTTAAGGTGCAAGGCTAAAACCAAAGGGGATACAAATAGGTTTCCATTGTGGATTTTCATGGTTCATAAGTATTTTTTCGATTTTTCAGGCTATCAGACCGACTGCACTTATAGGATCAGCTGGTGTGGGTCAAAGTTTCACGAAAGAGGTGATTGAGGCTATGTCTTCAATTAATGAGGTGACACTGAACATCACTGGCTTGTCTGGATAGTTTGTTTTGTATCATTTCATCAAGTATTCAGAATTAACTCCAATGAAATGCAGAGACCGATTATCCTTGCTTTATCAAACCCAACGTCACAGTCTGAATGTACTGCTGAACAAGCATATACATGGAGTCAGGTAGCGTTTCATGCATAGTTTCATCTATCCATATGCCAAATTATTTTGAATGCCTCAATCTGAGGATACATATGTAACAGGGGCGTGCCATATTTGGGAGTGGAAGCCCATTTGATCCGGTGAAATATAATGACAAGCTGTTTGTGCCTGCCCAGGTATGAAGGCCTGTGCTTGTGCACACAAACTCCTTAATTTATTGATAGCTTCAACTACGTGTGAACTTTATCTTGAACTATAACAGGCAAACAATGCATACATTTTCCCGGGGTTTGGACTAGGGGTGGTAATCTCAGGAGCAGTCCGGGTGTCAGACGATATGGTCCTTGCTGCTGGTAAACACAATCTGCAAGATTTCAAGAGGATCATTCATTTCTTGATATGCTTTCCTGTTTGACAGTTGTCACTAATTCTGCATCTTTTTTGGGGGATCATTGGTTTGCGGATTGGACAGCTGAAGGACTAGCTGAACAGGTAACCCCAGAACATATTGAGAAAGGCCTGATCTACCCGCCCTTTACCATCATCAGGAAGATTTCAGCTAACATAGCTGCCCGTGTCGCCGCAAAAGCTTATGATCTCGGTATTTTCTGTTTTGGGTAACACTATTAGAAAACTTAGCTGACTTTGGGACACCATGTAAGTTACGTTCTTCCACTTCACTTTCCACAGGAATGGCTAGCCAGCTCCCTCGGCCAAAAGACCTGGTGAAGTACGCTGAGAGTTGCATGTACAGCCCCGTCTACCGATCGTACAGGTGATGTGAAGAGCGAACAGTGCTGGCATCGGATACTCGGATGGGTGTGTTATACTACATATATACAGCTTCACATGAGGATTGCATATGCCCTATACATTGATATCTACTGCTGAGCTGCTACCTGCTATGCTTGTACATATCTTCCCTGTGACCGTCTTGTAAAACATGTGGTTTATTCCGCTACGGTGGATCTGATACTGCACGTGTACTTTATGTAGCTGTGCAATAAAGTTCAGTGGGTGCGAGTTTTTGACATATTCCTGCTTCTGCATGTTCTCATGCGTGTCTGGGGTTTCTTGTACATGATTTGCCGGCGCCTGTGCAGTCTTGAGGTCTCTACACAAAGCATGGGCGATGACAGCATTCAACTCCAAATGCAAGAAATTGTAATTTAAAAAACCGTTCGGTTTACTTGCTACCACGAACGGACGTCAAACGTCCGAACGCCATCATCCGGACGTCAGGATTGTCGCATACTCGCATCAAGCCGCATTCGTCACAGTATATGTGCAGCACGAGTCGATTCTACCATACAAACTTTATAGTTCGGGCGCGGACATGGATCTGAAATCCCTCTGTATATGACGCCGCAGGTCAGTTTTTGGAGAGCCCTACCCAAACCAGATTTTGCCGAAAACCCTGCGCTGGATTTTAGAGTAAAAGCAGGCAAATTGGCCTGATCAGGCAGAAGTTAATGGACTGCTCCAACTAAGCAGGTTATATGATCAGTTCTATCTTGATAGTGTTATCTGAAATTTGGGAAGTGCGTATGGCCCAGAAGGATCTCGAATGTGGTTAATGGACTGCTGCAACTGCAACAAATGGTCACGCGGTTTATACATAAATGATCTGGTCAGTTCTAGCTTGACTGTGTATCATCTGAAATTTGGGAAGTGCGTAACACCCAGAAGGATTTCGGCTCCAGGTTCTTGTTATCGGCTCTGAACAGCCAGCCTATATTGGACTGGCAGGCACTGCACAACGCGATGGTCCATGTGTATCTGCGACCAGAAAAGGAACTGAGTCAGTGTATCAGGCGACCATAGAATTTTGTGGTTTCCAGGTTCAAGTGGAGAAAAGTAAGAAAAAGAAAAGGTGGTAAAATTATTACTCTGGAAACCAGCTGTGTGTTTTGGAAGGTTTGCCGCGCAGTGCAAGGCCAGTAGCATTGTATACTCTAATTATCTCTTTCACAGAAATGTGAGGCTTGCTGTGAGAAGACATCGGACTGTCACTGGACGTCACCACCATGTCACTTCGTCTTGCAATATGGGTCTACGACAAGAAATGAACCTGTTATCTCATGTATTAGTCAAAACTAAGCAGAAATTATTTGATCAGTTTTATAGCTGACATCCCTAGGACTACCCCAGATCCAAGAATCAGATGGGATGACAACCAAGAAAGAGTTTCTGTGCTTATTCTCAAAAATCAACTCGCCAAAGTCAACCAGTGAGTTTTAACCATCTCTGTGGAAATAATGAGTCAGCTTCATTTTTTTCTTTTTATTAGGTATTCAAAACACTGCACTTATGCAAAACAAAAGGTTGAAATCCTGCAGAAATCCTAAATCACAACAAAATTTGAAACCTTGGATCCAGTTTCATTTTCATGTCGCCACTATGATGCATTACCATTTACCACTGGCTCCAACTGCAGACTGGACAGAGATAAGATCACAAGTCTTGGCCATGTGAACAGAATTGAAGAAATGAAGTATGATCAGAAACTTTGAGAAAGTAACTGTAAGAAAGTAAACATTACCAGGCAATTTCTACATCGTATGATATTGAAGGCTTTGAGTAGCTGAATCTCCCGCTGTAGTCGATATGAGATTCCATCAATCTCAAGCAATTCTTGCCTTAGAGACTCTGATATACGAAGTTTGCTTCCAATGCAAAATGACAAATGGTTTGGTTTCCTCACATGATCATCCATGCTTGGGCTTAAAATTACTTGTCTCCACAAATCTGCCATGAAGAAAATTCAAGGTCATACATACAACAACACATAAATCACAACTGAACAGATTTATACTTTGACATAACAGGACTCGTCTCTCTATAATTTAAGATATAAGCAGCTTTCCAGCATGTCCAAGAAAAAAAATTACAGGAACAAATATTATACAGTTAACAATCAATGAATGCAGAGTAACATAAATTCAGTTTGCTAAAATTCAAGAGAAATAAAAAAAGAGTGGAGAAATAACTTGGTACCTGCAGCTCTCCTAGAAAGTGAATACGAATCATACATCTCATAAGCCCAGCGAGGCCAAAATGACAATGGTGCCTGTGATGCATTTTTTGTTGCGAAGTAGTGTTTCTGCTGTTTAGTATCTTTCTTTCTGTGTTTGGAGGATATGAAACAAAGATTATCATCATCTCCTGTGCTTGTATTCTTATTTGGTTGACCATACCCATCGATTTCTTTTACAGAACCAGACTGTTCAGGTATAGACTTTTGGCCTTCATTTGATGATTCATCCACAATACCACACCTTACCAAGCCACTGGGCCGGGAACCTAAAGGGTATGTTCTTTTATCTGTTACTGAGTAGTCAGTTGAAGTGCTAGTGGGTGATAGAGAATCCCTATCAGTATCAGAATCCAAATGATCAAGTTGTGTAGAACATGACGTGTGCAAATTGGGCATTATCGATGAAGCACATTGCCTGAAACTGTTAGTTGCAGCTAACTGTCCAAAAGCATCTCTTGGAGTTCTTTGAGGTGTATCTTCTTCAATAATTTGGACTTCACCCCATGGCTGTCAACAAGAAAAATGCCATGAGAATATGCTCTCTTCCTTTTAGTTCAGAGTTTTACATCCTTTTACTTAGGTCCTGTTTGGATCACAGCTGAATCATTATAATCTAGATTATACATAGGATTATTATAATCTGGAAAATAATCAGAGTGCCCTGGATTATTGTGGAGGATTATTCTTGGATCAAGTGATAAACACTCATCATCACCAAAAAGCAGGTCCAAGGTGGATTATAGGATTATTATAACATGGTGTTTTGATTATGATAATCCACATTATAATCTAGCTTGTTTGGATCACAATTACATATCTTAGCTGATTATTATAATCACAGTGGATCCAAACAGGCCCTTAATTATTAAGACTTACTACTCCGTCAACATCCAACCAATGGCGCATAAGACGAAACCGCTGCTGACCATGAGAGAAAATACATGATGAACCGTCATCCAACTGTTGAATTTTCTGTATCTGTGAAGGCAACATGAACACACAAGTTAATTTAACTATTGACAGTCTTGACTAATGACAAGGAAGGGCTACAGGTGAATATAGATAGTTTGGATGAAATAACAAATAAATAAAACTTGCACCATAGCTCACAACTTGTACTAAAAAAACTCGACCTGGGTATTGCATTAAACTCGCAGCTTATCTAGTCTAGTTGATTTTAAATTGCAAAATGTGTAAAAGTGTGTTAACCAAAATAAGTCAGACTCGGAGACATGTTAGTGGCATGAAAATGGCACTTGTAGTGCGCACTTGAATTCCTGTTTTGTATCATCAACTGATCGATGCAAAATAACAAATAGTCCCAAGCAAGTCGGGATATACTCATCAACTGATCAATGTACAAATCCAGAAATTTGGTTGTCAGGGTCTATTTTCGAGAACAAGGAGACTATAATCAACCATAGCTTCTCAAAAGAAAAAAAGAAAAACACAATATCAACTTTAGTTGCTGATAACATAAGGATGTTTTCCAGTAAGTAAAAGTCTATAGGTCCTGTGTGAATTCATTATTTCATTTTAATGGCTTGATATATGTCTTTTAGATGGCATTAATTTTGTTTACAGATTTCAAGTCTAGTCCAGTGGTGAAGCTGGAACCGAAATGGCAGTGGTGCACCAGGAGGATATGGTCAAAACAAGCCAACTGTGACACCTAAATTTCATTTTACTGTAGTGCAGCACCCTAGCCCTATATTCTGTCGCCCCTCGTCTAGGCTTTAGTTGTTACTAGCTTATTATAGAAAACATCAGGGATATTTGTTCTTCTTGGTTCTTAGATAGAAAGATCATGTACATTAATATAGAAATAATTTATCATCATATGAGCAGATACTCAATCACTAGTACAAACAACTAAATGAGGAGGAAGACGACAAGTACGCATGACATAACTAGTAACTAATAGCTTAGAAACCACACCTCTGCCATCGTCCCGACAGAAGCAATAGTATAATGTCCATCATTTGTGTGTCGATAAACATAAACCTGACATTGGACCATAGCCAATTAAAACAGACAATGTAACAATGCATCACGACAATGAGAAATGGCACTCACCACGCCTATCATGCATGGAGCATCAACATGATTAATAGCCTTGTCAATAGCTTCCACTAATCTAGGCCGAAACACTCGAAGGTGTAGGGAAGCTTCAGGAAACAAAACAACTCCTGGAGAAGTTCCATGACAGAACATTTAATATAATTCCACTATGTTGAAAATGTACGCCATCAAATAGAATAGTCCTCACTCTGGTGAAAAAGCCCAAACAGATGGGCAAACATAAGATGAGATTATTACCACTAGGTACACAGCCAATATTAAGTCTGTTCAGATTCGGGAAGGACAACAGGATGGTCCACTTCAAAATTTATTGCCCTCGTATTCAAATTAATTTGAGGTAAGCTTTGTCATACACTGCATGGTCCACAGGAAGCAGGAATGCTACCTTGAAGATAAAACATCGGCAGATTGAGGACTCTGTCTCCATCCAGGAAAGCAAATTTCCCTTGTGCAACATCAATCTTTGCCTCTAGCAAATAACCAGACTGTTCATGCATTGAATCTAGGAATATAAAATCCGAATCTAGGAATATAAAATACACAAATAAGATTAACATGAATATTTACCCAGGTAGGTGTGATCTTGCAAGGTTACAGCAGATGTATCGACCATAAGCTCCTCAGAAGTGTTAATCCCTCCATCTCCATGAGTATTTCTGTGATTAAAGAATGTGAAGAAAAAAGAATAAAACAAGAGTCCACACAAACATTGAGTAGCAACAAGCTCACACAAATTCACTTTTATCTATACCTAAATGGATGCAGGTACAGGTAGTAGGGAAATGTTTAGCAGTCCATATACTATGTTCACTCATCCCATTGAACCAAGGGCCTTAAGATGTCATCTAGTGTATTAATCATTAGTAGCAAAACTTTGAATTTTACCGAACTTGTGGGCACCATGTATACTACCTCATCACTCCTCCACCAACCTGTTTTAGAGTTTTAGGGTCATGCCCCCGTCTTCCGACATAGATCAAAATTCAAAAGACAAGACTCCACCAACCATTAGTTTGAGTACATCAGCAAAATTTTGCTTGCGAACTAAATGTTGGCTATGAGAGCGAAGTAACCATCTCCGCTGTAGTGCGCTTAAAACGAATTTTAGTTTAATCTCCAGACTTTTCTGTCAGCTATGAGCTTAAGTTTGCAAAAAATCCCCAATCCTAATCTTTAAGGAAATTTGAGAGATGGATTGAGCTCAAGGGAGAGCTTAGCAGAATATCTTTAGATGAGGAGGGCTCTGACATGGTCAGTTGGGGATTGGAGATAAAGGACCACTTGTCTACAAAATCCCTCTACAGATTTGTATCAAACAGTGTGGTTACTAGCAGAATAGCTGGTCATCAGTGGAAATGTAGAATTCCCTTAAAGATCAAGTTTTTTCTATGGCAGGTTTTTAATAATAAACTGCAATGTGCTCAAAGCCTTAGCAAGGGAGGCTGGAAAGGTTGTGAGAAGTGCTACCTGTGTGCGATTATGGAATCCGTGAATCATATCCTTTTTTTTATTGCATCCTAGCCATAATGATTTGGGGATTCCTAGGAGAGATCTTTAAATGGAAAAATTCGTAACGTCCGTGAAGAACTTATCTAAAACATGGTTACAGGGCAAGGGGCCACTACCCATCAGAATAACCCTTTTCATCTTTGCAGGTTTTGCTTAGGCTATTTGTTATAATAGGAACAATCCAAAGGCCCCGTCTGACATCATCTATGTTGCATTATAGGAGGATCACCAAAGCATTCTGCAAGTGAAGGATGAAATCCAGAGCTGAATGAAGAATTTCAGGTCTATTGTGTTGATTTCTAGTGATATCTGTGAAATCTAGACCATGTACTAAGTAGTCGTGTGTTCTTTTGCTTTCCTAAGAAACTGGTTTCCCCAGTATTGTATCCCGGATCGTGACACCAACTATGCTTTCTTAAAAGCTGAGGTGAATCAACCCAAAAAAAAACCCCTTAAGTTTGCAAAATTTCCCCAATCCTAATCTCCACCGCCTCCGAAATTCAGTGTGTAATGTATTTTCGCAATAACTAACATCGTCAGTCACACCACTCTATACCCGTGAAACTCCGCTCTCGCAAGGAATTGTCAGAAAGGGGGAGCGGGGGCGCTCGGACCTGAGGAAGGTGTCGACGTCGGAGGATGAGGATGAACCGTCGTCGTCGACCTCCTCTACCTGGAGCTCCTCCATATCCAGCTCTAGGATCTGCTCCATCTGCCTCCGCTCCCTCTCCATGATCCGGTCCCGCTCCGCCATTTCCCCGCGGCCGCGGGACGCACAGCTCCAAGTTGGGAGGTGGGCGGCGGAGTTCAAACTCCACGCGTGTTTGATCTTTTTTTCCGCAGTGAAAATGTTTATTTGTTTATAGGCAAAACAAAACGAGTAATTTTCACCAATCTCTGACAACAGTATCGTTTAAAACCCACATTAGATAGCGACTTTGCAATTTTAGGGTCCTTTGAAATTTCACGTACTAGAGAACTTTTTGTTTGGACAGGAGTGTTTGGAAAGCAGCTATTAACGTAACCGTAATTTGGGGCTCATATTAGGTTTCAACCCTAGCCTACCAGTTTGCTCGGGATTAAAGGCTTAGTTGTTGTTGTTGTAAGTAGATATTTTATAGGAATTAATTTATTTTCACAGAAAAACTTAGAAGGTTAGGGAAAAAATCATAAAATCCAAAAGGGCCAGTTCACAATTAAGCTTACTGTCAATGTTAACCTGAACCACAAGACAGATATATTTAGTTAAAATAGATATATGTCACCGTAGTGAGTGGTGACGAAGAAGAGAATAGATAGCGACTTTGTAATTTTAGGGTCCTTTGAAATTTCACGTAATTAAGTAGATATTTTGTAGGAATGAATTTATTTTCATAGAAAAACTTGGAAGTTCAGAACTAAGCTTATTGTCAGTATTGACCTGCACCACGAGATGTATATATGTAGCCAAGATCTATGATTTAAATAGCGCGCTATTTTAGTGCTATAACGGGAGAAAGGACATGCCACGAAGCTATTGCTCATTTTCACGCTATCGGCGCTATAGCGCCGCTATTGACGCTATAGCGCCATAGCGCGCTAAATTGCCATTATTGATGTTTATGATGGCGAGCTGAAAAAGCTATGTCGATGTGCTTCTATCTTTTAGAACTATGTCAAGTACTTATTATTATCATCATATTATGACTTAACAAGTTATCATTTACTAACTTATAAACTTATATGAATTGTTTTGCTATTTTTCCCGAGTGTAATAAAATAGCGCGCTATAGCATGGTAAGCTATGTGGCGCTGCATCGAATAGCGGCGCATAGCGCTCAGAAAGCCTTACCGCGAAATAATTTAGCGCGCGATTTAAAACATGGGCGAAGATAGATCTATGTTACCGTAGTGAGTGGTGACGAAGAAGAAATACAGATGCGCTGCCTACATCTTTCGAAGCACACACTACATGAGCCCGATGCATACGTATACTGTATTTAAAAACCATAGAGAACCATCCACCAAGATCTAGTTCAAATAAAGAATGAGGCTAAGCACCCTTCACACTGACATTTAGGAAATTCAAAGCACTAAAAGCATCTTTAAAAGAATATTTATATCTTTCCTAACGTGTGAGAATAGAGATTTTGATGAAAAAACACTCTTTAAAAGTAAAAGTCTATTCAATTGGATATCAAAATATAGATATCCTCTATTTCGGATTTCTTGTTAGTCAAAGATAAAGAGCGATGATGACTCTCTAAATTGTGCACTAGATATAGAAAAGTTGTTTTTTAGGTCAAACAGGAGGGGAGTCCCCTACTGCACTTTTATTAAAATTGAAAAGTTCTTACAAACAAAGCTCAAGATACAAAGAAGGTAAGAAAGAAAATCATCAAAATTATACATAGGCTTCTATCCATTGAGTAATATGGGGTTTATA